>PVKB01007821.1:0-26569 GCA_004027205.1 Ctenodactylus gundi
CTGGGATTGTGATTCCTCCAGCTTTGTCCTTGTTACTTAGAATTGCTTCAGAGATTCTGGGTCCATTCTGCTTCCATATAAATATTAAGATTATTTTTTCTAATTCTGTGAAGAATGTAGTTGGTATTTTGATTGGTAATGGATTGAATCTGTATAGTAGCTTTGGGAATATGGCCATGTTGACAATGTTAGTATTTCTTATCCAGGAAGAGGAAAGGTTTTTCCATTTTCTGAAGTGCTCTTCAATCTCTTTCCTTAGGGTTTTGTAGTTTTCTTTGTATAGGGATTTCATCTCTTTGGTGAGTTTATTCCTAAGTATTTTTTTTTTTCTTGTTGCTATGGTGAAAGGTGTTGTTTTCTGGATTTCTTTCTCTTTGGATTCATTATTGGTGTATAGGAATGTTACTGAATTTTGTATACTGATTTTATAACCTACTATTTTGCTGAATTTATTAGTTCTACATCTTTGGGTGGAATTTTTGGGGTCTTCTATGTAGGGTATCATATCATCTGCAAATAGGGATATAAACTTCTTCCCTTCAGATGCATATTCTTTTATTCTTTGTTTTTACCTGATGGCTCTGGCCAAAATTTTAAGCACTATGTCGAATAGCGGGGATGACAGGGGGCATTCTTGCCTTATTCCTAAATTGAGTTTGAATGCTTCCAGTCTTCTCCATTTAGGATTATATTAGCTGAGGGGTCGTAGTAAGTAGCTTGAATCACATTGAGGTAGGGTCCCTCAATTCCTATTTTCTTCAGTCTTTATCATAAATGAATGCTGGATTTTCTCAGATGCTTTTTCTGCATCAACTGAGATAATCAAATGATTTTTATCTTTACATCTGCTGATTAATGTGTTGTGAATTACATTTACTAATTTGTGTATGTTGAACCTTCCCTGCACGTTTGGAATGCAGTCCCCTTGGTCATGATGTATAATGTTCTTAATGATTTACTGCATCCTCTTGGCAAGAATTTTATTATCTTCACATTTATACTCATTGAGAATACTGGCCTGCAGTTTTCTTTTTCATTGAGTCTGGTTTTGGAATTAGAGTTATGCTTGTTTCACGAAATGCTTTGGGCAAGTTTCCTTCCTTTTCAATTTCTTGAAAAAGTTTGGTGAGCGTTGTTACTAAATCTTCCCTAAATTTTTTATAGAATTCTGCTGGAAGTCCATCAGGTCCTGGGTTCTTCTTCACTTGATGTTCCTATGACTTCCTCGATTTGATAGGTGGATAATGGCCTATTCAGATGTTTAATTTCTTCTTCATTTTGTGTTGATAGTTGATACACATTTAGGAACTCATAGATTTCTTTTAGATTTTTAAATTTAATGGAGTATAAATTTTCAAAGTAACTTCTTATTCTTTGGGTTTCTTTCTTTTCTGTTGTAATTTCATCTTTTTCACTCGTGATTACATTGATGTAGGTTTTCTCTTTCCTTCTTTTGGTGAGTTAAGAGTTTGTCAATCTTGATTATCTTTTAAAAAAAACACACTTTTTATTTTATTTATTTTTTGCATTTTCTTAGTTTCATCCCCTCTAAATCCAAAATTCTCTTCTCCCTTTGTGGTGCTCAGTTCCCTATGTTTTCCATGGATGTTTTCACATCTTGATGCTCTTCTCTCATCTTTTCCTATTTTGTGGAATTCTTTAGTGAACTTGTCATTCATTTCCTGTATTGACTTCTGTAGTCCTTGCTAGTTTTAGATCTGCTTCCTTCCTAAATTCTTCGGTTAAATCTTTTTTGAATTCTACAGGTATTCTGTGTAATCTGTTTTCTGAATATGTCTTGTATTCTTTAAGCATTTTGTGTACTTTTTTTGTCTGAGTCTGTCTTTAATTCTTCCAGTAGGTTGAATATTTATGTTTCAAGGTTGAGGAATTTTGGAACTTCCTCTGATTCTATCTGGTCTCCCTTGGTGAGCTCCAGGGCTTCTGTGGCACATTGCGCCTGGGCTCTCTCATCTTACTTTTGAGTATTCCTCTGCTGCCCTGAGATTACTTTTTGGGCAATCTTTAGTTTTTGAAAGTAAAGAATGTTTCTCTATGGCTAATATGGGATCTGGGTCAATATGATGGGATTTCTTGTTACAAGGTTACTAGTTCTCCTTTCCTGCTTAATTGTTGCTACTACATCTCTTTTGGAGAGGATTTTCTGGTGTTGTTGAAGCTGCCAATCTTGGCCCCCTCTTACTTTCTGGCAGGTTGTGTAGGGGTGGATGCTTATGGGTGCCTCCAATGACAGGTGGCAATTAGGCCTACCTACATGGGCTCTGAGGTGCAGGCCGGGGCCTGGTCACAGCTACCTGGATGCCTTTAGCACGCACCAGAGGTGGGTGCCATGTAGGCCCTGTCAGACTGGCTCCAATGTGTAGGCAAGGGTCTGGGCATGGTTCCCTCGGCGCCTCTGGAATGCAACCGTTATGGGTGCAGAACAGACCCAGTTGCATGGGCTCCAAGTTGCAATTGAGGGAAGTGGGTGCAGCAATCTTGATGCCCCATGCACAGAGTCACAATGGGTGCCAATTAAGCCTAGTTATGTGGGCTGAGAGGTGCATCCAGCTGTCTGAGCACAGCTAACGGGATGCCACTTGACCACAAAAGCAACAGGCACTAAGTAGTCTCAGCTGCATGGGCTCTGAGATGTAGGTATGGGTCTGAGCCCAGCTACCTGTATTTGTCTGACATACAGCACCAATGGATGGAGGCAAGGCCCAGCTTTTCAGACTCTGAGATGCAGGAAGGAGTTTGGGAATGGTGTCTATAGCATTTTTAACAATTTATATTTAATAGTTCTACACATAGGGGTATTGGAGTAGATTAAGAGCTGACTATAATTAGAGGTTAGCTGAGGTATCAACTAAAAAGCAGAAGAAGTGGAAAAACTGCCAGTACTCCTATATCAGACTGAAATTAACAGGGAAGAGCACTGGAAGCAAGATTCAGATGTAGTGGGGAGAGTTGAGAGTGAAGTAGAAAGAATGTAGATCCAGATCTGCAGAATACTTTAGGATACAGAGCTCAGAGAGTTTATAAAGAAAGGGAGGGATTTAACAACTATCTGATATATAGAGAGAAGGATCTGGAAGGAAAGGAGAAGAAAGGGAATATAAAAAATAGAGAAGAAAAAAATAACAAAAGAAGAACATAGAAAAAAGCATAAAAGTCTGAAGGAAAGAAAAAAGAAATTGAAAAGAAAAAGGAAAATGGGAAAAGAAAACAGCAAAAAAATAAAAACAGAATAAGAGCAAAAAAGTAAGAAAGAAAAAGATAAAAAAGAGAAAATGATAAAAAGGAGAAAGAAGAAAAGGAGAAAAAAGAAATTAAAGAAAAATAAAAGGCCAAAAAAAATCCCCAAGTAAAACAGAGGGAAAAAAAGAAAAAAAAAGAAGAAGAAAATGTGATCAGTTGCAGGAAAGTAGGGAGCTAAACCTAAAAAGGCAAGTCATAAACCAAAATGCAACATCACAACATCACAACCTCCATAGTAGGAAATGGCAGTGGGGGGTGGGGGGAATAGATCCTTGGCGAGAAACGGTTAGCAGGCAGAAAGACCTGCACTTTTGTCCAAAGCAAGTGATGGGGGTGAGGGGGGAGACATGGGCACAGATCAGCAGCCAATGATGGTTACAGGCTATAGCCACCAGCAAGAAGCCATGGCCCTAGATCTGACGCAAGCAATGGCTCCACAGCAGAGTATGGTGGAAGGCAGGGAGACAGGGCCACATATCTTCAGGCAAAAGATTGTGATGGCGGGCAGGGTAACCTGGCCATAGTCACCAGTGAGTGAGGACAGCAGGCGGGGAGACCTGACATCATCTGCATTGAGTGAAGGCACCAAGAGTGAAGGCCTAAATCCTTGGAAATCACTGGTGCTGATGATGGGCTGGAAGACCTTCTCCTAAGTCCTCTGCCAGCAATGGTGGCAGGCAGAAAAACCCTGGCCAGCACAACAAGATTTTAAAGGATGGTAATTTAATAAATGGTATTGAAACAGTTGGATATCCACTTATAAAAATAAGTTTACACCATCAATACTACAAAAAACTAAGTCGAAATGGACTATAGCTCTAATTATAAAAGTTAAACTTATTTAAATTTTAGAAGAAAATTATATAAAAAAATATTTAGAACCTTGGATTAGGTAAATATTTCCCGAGAATGATCCCAAAAGTATAATCTATAGAAGAAAAGGTTTCTAAACTCAATTACACTTTAATTTAAAACTTTTATGTTTTAAATAACACCATAAGAAAATTTTAAAAATAAAACTAGAACAAATGTTAAGAAATTATACGCCTGATAGAAGTCTTTTTTTCTGATGGAAACTTCTATATGAAGTACACCAACAAATTTTTACAATCCTATTAAAAAGAATTGAAATTAAACCAGAGAAAGGATTTGTAAAAGAGTTCTCCAATGGCAATAAAGACTTAAGTACATAGTTAAGTATATGAACATGTATTCGTCCTCTAAGTCATTAGAGAAATGCAAATTAAATCCACAATGAGATAGCATTTAACATCCAGAAAAGTGACTAGAATCAAACACAAAGGAAGACACAATTGTTGGTGAGAATGTAGATAAATGATAACCTCCATACATCATTACTGGGGTTGTAACTTGGTTCAGTCAGTTTGAAAACAATTAGAATGTTCCTTAAAAAGTTAGACAGGAGGCTCCCCATAAGTCCTGCACATCAAAGACAGCCAGGAAACCACCACCAGAATCTCATCTGTACCTGGGAGCTCACAGGACTGGGCCTTTGTGTTCCCCATCACTCCT
Organism: Ctenodactylus gundi; assembly: GCA_004027205.1. NCBI lineage: Eukaryota > Metazoa > Chordata > Mammalia > Rodentia > Ctenodactylidae > Ctenodactylus > Ctenodactylus gundi. Next base: position 4,795 of record PVKB01007821.1, read on the forward strand.
GTGCACCAGAGCCAGCCAGTTAACATGTAAAACAAACTGAGTTGATTTTAAGAATCTCAGGAAATGAAACAGAGCCCATCAACAATATCAGAACCTCAACTCACTCTAACAGAACCATAAGGAAGTATGGTAATAAAACACCTACAGATACACCTGACACACCAGAAAACAATAACAATAATCATGAAATAGCAGAACCCAAAGGTGAAAAAGACAAAAAAGATGATAATTTCTGGGGCCAGAAATTCTTAGAATTTAATCAGGAAATAAAAGTGCTATGCGGGGACATAGCTATAATATCAGCACTCACGAGAAATTAGGAGAAAATAAATAAGACAGGAACCAGCAGATAATGAAGGCAATACAAAAAATTACAAAAGAATTCAGCAGAGATATAAAAACAATAAAAGTTGACCTTCTGGATGTAAAAAAACACACAGGAAAAAAATAAGTAACCAGTTTGAACATTTTGAGAATAGAACATCAGACCTAGAAGACAAGATGATTGAGCTGGAACATACAGGCCATAAAGAACACAGAACAAAAAAGCAAGAAAGAGAATGGTTAGAACAGCTGATGGATGACTCAAAGAGAAACAACTTCAAAACTAAGGGAGTGCAGGAGAAAACAGGACAAAACAAAAGGCTTAAAGGCGATGTTCAATGAAATTATGGAAGAAAATTTCCCAAATCTATAGAAATAAACAATGAACTACTGCAGACATATAGAACACCAAACAACTTGATCAGAAGAGAATCTTATCACAACACATCACAATTAAAATACTAGGGATACAACACAAAGAGAGATTAAAAGCTGTAAGAAAAAAAAACAAAGGGTGACTTATAAACATAAGTCCATCAGGATAACTGCAGATTTTTCAACACAAACCCTAAAATCCAGGAGATCATGGATCTATATCATCCAAGCACTAAAAACATAAATGCCAACCCAAACTGCTTTGTTCAGCAAAATTATCTTTTAAATTAGAGGGAGAAATTAAAACTTTCCATGATATAGAAAGCTGAAAGAAATTTGCCACCACTAAGCAAGCACTGCAGAGAATACTTGAAGGACACTAAGAAAGCAAAAGGTAGGCTAACAACACCAAAGACCCCAGAGAAAAAAAGACAAAACATATAGCCGAATGAGCTGAGAAGAAAGTAAGTCCAGTAAACATTGCCGAAAAACTCTAACATGGCAGGACATACCAAATATACCTCGATAATTAGTCTGAAAGTGAATGGCCTCAACTCACTTACTAAAAGACAGACTGGTTCAAAAAATAAAAAAGAAAAAAGAAACCCACAATTTTCTGCTTACAAGAGCCATACTTCACCCACAAGGAAACTCACAGACTGAAAATAAAAGGACAAAAATCAACAATTCATGCAACAGAACCCAGGAAACAAGCAGAGGTGCTATACTAGTCTCAGACTCACAAGACTAAAAAACAAAACAGATTAGAGAGAAAAAAGATGGTCATTATGTACTGGTTAAGGGAACAATAGAAAAAGAAGAATTCCATTTATCAACATATATGCTCCAAAGCTGCAGCAACCAATTTTGTAAACCAAAAATTATTAGATCTGAAAGGACATATAGGTCCAATACAATTGTATCAGAGGACTTCAATACTTGCTATCACAGAGAGATATATCAACCAAACAGAAAATGCACAAAGATATACAAGAGTTAAATGACAGTATAGAAAATGTGGACCTAGCAGATGTTTACAAAGATTTCCACCCAATATCAACAGAATACATAATATTCTCAGCAGCACATAGAACATTTTCTTTAAAAAAAAAAAGACCATACTTAAATAAATATAAAGGAACAGAAATAATTCCTTGTACACATGGAGATCATAGTGGAAGAAAACTGGAACTGAACTGCAAAAGAAAAAGAAGACATGGAAATGACATGGAATACATGGAAAATAAACAATTTACTACTGACCAAACAGTGGATCACAGCGAAATCAGAGAAGAAATAAAAAACTTCATAGAGTTAAATGATGATGGAAGTACATCATATCAGAATCCAAAGAAAACAATGAAAACAGTACTTACAGGAAGTTGATAGCCATAAATGCACACATGCAAAGAACAGAACACTCACAAATGAGCACTTTGATAATGCACCTTAAAGCCCTAGAGAAAAAAGAACAATCTAAGCAAAAAAGAAGAAGTATATAAATCATAAAGATCAGATCTGAAATTGATGAAATTGAAATTAAAAGACAATAAAAATGATTAATTAGTCAAAGAGCTGGTTTTCTGAAAGAATAAACAACATTGAAAAAATTCTACCTAGCGGCTTCTGGTCAAGATGGCGAGTGAGTAACAGCACTGCACATCAATTAACTTAAAAAGTCAAGAAGAAAGTTAGAAAAAGTGTGTTTGGTGTAGCTAGGAAAGAGAAGAGCATCACCCAAAACTAAAGGTGACCAGCAGGAGGCCAGAAACTCCGAAGGATCATCGAAACCAGAGGAAAAAAAATCCCCGGGGTCCAGTAAGATGCCGCAGCTGGCTGCAAACAGCAGGCAACTGCATACAGAGGAAAACTCACGGGACCTGAACATCTAATGGAACGGAGCTGGCAGAGGACAGAGCTACGAGAGGATGGAGCACAAAACAACAGGAGAGGAGGCTGAGGGCGGGTCTGAAATCCTGAAGTCACATCAGAAGAGAAGGAAAGAAGCAGCAGACTCGGCGTGGCCCTGAGCTGCCGGCACCCACAAATCACAAACAAGGTCCGGAGGACAGAACCTCAGACCAAGGTAAGCGCTGACCCAGATAAGTGGAAATTATTGGCAGCAGGCGGCTTCACCCTCAGAAGCACCAACCCACGGGTGTGTGTGCTACAAACGCAGCATGCACTCCCCCTAGAGAAGACCCCAGGATCCCAGATCAGAAAAGCGGCTCAACAACCATCAGCAGGAGCCATTTTCTTTCCTGCGCACCAGAGACAGTCAGCGGTAGCAGAACCATGGGGAAATGTGGTAACAAATCTTATACAAAAAGATCTGACTCCCCAGGGAAGGGTACAAGAGCTGCTGAAACTGCAGAAACCAAAGAAGAGATGGGTAAGAATGATGATGACTTATGGGCCCAGATATTCAGTGAAGTAAAGCAACAATTAAAGCAGGAATTAAACCAGGAAGCAAAGCAAGAAATAAAACAGACAGCACAAGGACTACAACAACACTTAGCTAAGCAAAAATCAAGCCTTGAAAAGAAATTAGAGGAGAGCAAAGAAGAAATGGGGAAGCGTGGTAAAAAAATCTCCTACAAAAAGACCTGAAACCTCAGGAGATGAAGTCAAAGTAAATAAAGATGAATATGGCAAAAATGATGGCAACTTCTGGGCCCAGAAATTCAGTGAAAAATTAAAACAGGAATTAAAGCAGGAAATAAAACAGAGAGCAGAAGAGTTACACCAATACATAGATAAGCAAAAAGCAAGCCTTAAAAAGCAACTAGAAGCGACCAGAGAAGAAATATACCAGAAGATAATGAAGACAAAAGAAGAAATTAGAGACACAACAGAGATATAGTAAAACTGAATGCAGATATTCAGGAAATGAAAAACATGCAGGAAATAATAAGCACCCACTTTAAACAACTTCAGAATAGAGTGTCAGACCTAGAAAATAAAGTGACTAAGCTGCAACATACAGGCCATGAAGAACACAAAGTAAATAAAGAAAGCGAATCATTACGACGACTGATAGATGATTCAAGGAGAAACAACCTCAGAATTATGGGAATCGAGGAGAAGACTGAGGACAAAACAAAAGGCTTAAAGGACATGTTTAATGAAACAACGGAAGAAAATTTCCCAAATCTAAGAAAAGAAATGAACATGGAACTATTGCAGGCATATAGAACAGCAAACAACTTTGATCAGAAGAGATCCTCATCACGACACATCATACTCAAAATTCTAGAAACCCAACAAAAAGAGAAAATACTAAAAGCAGTAAAAGAAAAAAAGAAGGTGACCTACAAAGATAAGCCCATCAGGATAACGGCAGATTTTTCAATCCAAACTCTAAAAGCAAGTAGATTGTGGAGCAATGTCATCCAAGCACTAAAAAAAACATAAATGCCAACCAAGACTGCTAAAACCAGCAAAATTGCCTTTTAATTTAAAGGGAGAACTTAAGACTTTCCATGACAGAGACAGCTTAAAGGAATTTGCAGCCACTGAGCCAGTACTGCAGAAAATACTTAAAGGAAACTTAGAAAGTGAAAGGGAGGCCAGCGACACCAATGACCCCAGAGAAAAAGTGACAACAGCTAGTGGAGAATGAGCTGAGAAAAAATATCTGGTAATCAGTGAAATATGAGTAAATAAGATATGAAAGTTAAGGAATTCTGAAATAACTAAATTCGCCTTCATGTCTGTCACTTTAAGTATATTTACATGGTATAGATTTGACTTCATTTAATGTAGCAATGTGATATAGTTTTAACTTTGTTTTGTTGTAGCTATTTGCTTATTAGGTCACTAATGAAAGCTTATCCTAAAGAAACTGATTGATGTAAAGATAACCTTGTGAATGTACAAATATGCACCTTCCAGTATTCAGCTAAGGCAATTGAATTTCATGTATTTATTTATTTATTTTTCTTTCCCAAATTATCTAGTCTTTTGAACTACATGCTGATAGTTATTCTTTAATGTGAACTGGTAAGGCCAGGTTTAACAATAACAACAAAAATATAGGAAAATATGGAAAAAATTTTGGTGAATATCCCAATAAAGGGATTGGTTGGATTCAGAGAAGAGATATCAAGGTTTGATTACTGCGAACCCATTAGAGGAATGGGAAGCTGAGGCAGAGTGATGACTTAAGTGAAATGACTTACGTGCGGAAGGTTAATATGTTAAATACTGTATGGTTTCTCGGACATGGATAACCCAGAACACAGACATTCTTTGGAACCATATGAATTGATAGCTGGAGCCTGGGGAAGGGACAGGCAGCAGGTGTGAGGGTAGAAAACGGGAAGGGATTGTAAAGTCGATATGATACATAGATGTACGAAACACCCAAATTCTTTGTAAATACTATGTGATACATTTACATATTAATAAAAATAATGGGGAAAAATTCTACCTAAACTCACCAAAAGGAAACAGTACAGATTGACACACTTAGAAATGAAAAGGGTAAAATTACAACAGACTCCTCAGAAATATAGATTATGAGAAATTATTTGGAACACCTACATTCTAACAATTAGAGAACTGGGAAGAAATGAATGACTTCCTATACATATACAAAATACCAAAATTGAATGAGAAAGATCAAAAAGTACTGAAAAACCACATCACACACACAGAAATCAAAGCAGTAATAAGAGCTCTACCTACAAATACAAGCTGAGGACCAGACAGATTCACAGAATTTTTCCAGTATTTCAGGGAAGAAATAACTCCAATTCTTCTCAAACTGGTCCATGAAGTTGAAAGAAAAGGAATACTACCAAACTCATTTCTGGAGGCTAGCATCACCTTAGTCCCTCAGTTTCCAGGAAGGAAAATTATGCACCAATATCCTTAGTGAATATACAAGCAAAAATGCTTAATATAATTCTGACAAATACCACCCAATGAGTAATCAGAAAGATCATACACCATGATCAACAAGGCTTCATTCCTAAGATGCAAGTGTGGTTCAACATACGTAATATATTACATCAAAAAAAGCAAAAAACAAAAATCACATGATCATCTCAATTGACATAGAAAAAGCTTTTCATAAAATTCAACATCCTTTCATGACAAAAACACTGAGGAAAATAGGTATAGAAGGGCCTTATCTAAAACTCATAGAAGCCATATATGCCAAACCTATGGCAAATATCATGTTAAACGGAGAAAAATTGAAAGTGTTTTCTCTCAAGTGAGGAACACAATAAGGCTGTCCACTCTTACCACTCTTATTCAACAGTCTTTGAAACATTTGCTGTAGAAATCAGGCAAGAAAATGAAATAAAGGGAATTTGCATTAGAAAGGAGGAAGTGAAACTATCCTTATTTGCAGATGATATGATTACCTACAGAGAATACCCCAAAACTCCACTATGAAACACTTGGAAAAAAATAAACAAATTCAGCCAAACCATAAGCTACAAAATTAAAACTAAAAATCAATAGATTTTCTCTACACCAACAATGAACTCACTGAGAAAGAACTCACAAGAATAATCCCACTCCAAATAGCTCAACAAAAAATTAAATAACTAGGAGTATACCTACCCAAGGAACGAAGGATCCGTATCAAGCAAACTAGATTACACTGAAGAAAGAAGTTGTTGATGACATCAGAAAATGGAAAGACAGCCCCTGCTCTTAGATAGGCAGAATAAATATAGTCAAAATGACTATACTGCCAAAACTGATGTATAGATTCAATGCAATTCCTATCAAGATACCAACAATCTTTTTCACAGAACTTGAAAATTAATCCTTAAATTCATATGGAACCAAAGGAGACCTAGAATAGCCAAAGCAATCTTACGTAACAAGACTTTAAGAGAGGAGGCATTACAATTCCAGTCATTAAGTTATACTATAAAGCAATAGTTGTAAAAACACAAAAAATGACAGGTAGACCAGTGGAACAGAATTGAGGATGCAGAGACAAACTCAAATGCCCTCAACTACATAATCTTCAATAAAGGAGCCAAAAGCATACACTGGAAAAAGGATAGCCACTTCAACAAATGGTGCTGGGAAAACTGGTCATCACAAGCAGAAGAATGAATCTAGAAACACACCCGTCACCATGCACCAAAATCAAATCAAAGTGGATCAAAGACCGAAATATTAAAACTAAAACACTGAACCTTCCGGAAGACAAATTAGGTAAATATCTGAAAAACATACGTATCGACAAAGACCTTCTTAATAAGACACTAAAAGCAAAAGTAATAGTCCCCAGAATTAACAAGTGGGATTATGTCAAATTAAATGTTTCCTCTTGGCAAAGGAAATTATCAACAGTGTAAAAAGAGAACTGATAGCCTGGGGGAAAATATTCAAAAAAAATACCCCAGATAAGAGGCTTACAAGCACAATATACAGGGAAATGAAAAAAAAGTAAGCCCCTCAAAATCAAAGACCCTATTGAAAAATGGGCAAAAGAAATAAATGGGCAGTTCCCAGATGAAAAAGTTCAAATGGCCAATAAATATATGAAGGATTTTCAACATCCTTAGCTATAAGAGAATTGCCAATCAAAGCATCACTAGGATAGCATCTAAATCCACAGAGAATGGTGCATACCAACAACACAAACAGCAATAGTGCTGTCAAAGCTGTGGGGGAAAAGGAACCTGCCTGCACTGCTGGTGGAAATGTAATCTAGTACAACCACTATGGAAAGCACTATGGAAGTCTCACAAAAGATTGGAAATAAATATCCCCTTCAATCCAGCGATACCTCTTCTGGGAATTTTCCCAAAAGAGTTAAAAACAACACATAGCAGAGATACATGTATACTCATTTTCACAGCAGCACAACTAACAATAGTTAAAATGTGGAAGACACCAAAATACCCATCAACAGACCAATGGACACACAAATTGTGGTATTTATACACAATGGAATACTACTCACCTATAAAGACAGATAGGTTGTAGGCTTTTGTAGGTAAATGGAGGCTACCTGAGACCGTCATGCTCAGTGAAGTGAATCAGAAGCAGAAGGTGAATTATCAAATGGTTTCTCTTATGTGAGAAACCTAGATCACAATTATTTCATAAAACTTCATGTGGGAAATAATGAGAACTGGAAGGGAGCAGGAGGGAGAGGGAGGGTCATAAAGAGAGAAGGGAAAAATCTGTAACTTTGTCACAATATGTATGTGCACAAAATAGTCAAGATCAATGTAAACTTTGTTTTGCACTTATACATGTCAATAAAACGAGGAAAAAAGTTAGACGTGAATTTGCCAAATTATCCAGCAGTTCCAGTCTCCTGAATCTAACCAAAAACAATAAAAATATTTGATCAAATGATCTTATGTAAATAATTACAACATCTTTATTCATAAGTGCCCACAGTAGGAACAGCACAGTATCTAATGATTGGTAAATAAATATATAAAATATGCGATACCCATAAAGTGGGATATTATATGGATATTGAAAAGGAGCAACACTGATGTGCCTAAAAGTATTATGCTAAGTGAAAGAAACAATATATGACAGATCACACATCGTATGATTGCATTTATATAAAATATTCACAACAGAGAAATCTGTAAAGATACCAAGTTGATTACTGATCACTTGAGATAGTAGCATACTAAAACTGAATCACTGATAACAGTGCCTAACTATAAGTTTACTAAAATGCATTGATTTCTTTATTTAAAATGGACAAATTTTATGGAATATGAACTATACTTTAATAACTCTTTCCTTTAAAGCAAAGATTAAAGTAAACTTTTGTATATTCTTACCAACAATTACTTGATGAATTTGTTTTGGTGTCAAAATTATGCTGCAGTCATGTTTCTCTTGGACAGTACATGGGCGTGATTTTAGTGCTTTGAGAACCTGAGGAAGATTTCCAAAATTAACTATTTAATATTCACAAAAAGTCATTTAAGAATACTCACGGCATAGCAAAATGTAAAATAGTGTACATACTTTTTGATGTAGTGTTTGTGCCTCTTTGGATGCTAATTCCCTCGTAGTTAACAATCTATTAGCTTTGATGGGGCATTCTGTTAAAGAGTCTTCTATTTCCTCTTGAGAGACTAAGGGTGGCGTTAGATCAAAACTTGGCTCTATTTCTGTATCTGTATCATTAGAAGGATGCCTGTCTATGTCTGCGTCATTACAGGAATTCATATCTATGTCTTTATCGTTAGAAGGATGTATATCTTCCCTATTAGAAGAGGAAACTGAAGTCAATTTTTTTGGAAAATATATCTATAAACCCAAATATTCCCCAAAATGCATGTTATTGCTACCCGACTCGTGTCTACTAAACCAGATTGGTACAATAATCCACAGAACATATTTCTTCACTGAAAAAACTCCCTTTTCAATCACCTAATAGAGGAAGTTGCGTCCTTCCTGCACACTCTGCCCCTTTACACACTCTGAACCACTGAACACCCTCTCTCAAGATCTGCTTCTGGGGAAACCTACAGAAGATAGCCCCATCTAAAAAAACTAACAAGGACAATTACTGTAGTTAAAGTCTTTCTATGTTTTACTTCTATTCTATAGTACAATAAAACATTATTTAAGATGTTAAAATCAAAAAGCAACCTAAAGAATGAAGAAAATCAATATTCACAGCAAAGAAATTTGACTCCTAGCTATCACACTATACTAAAATTATTATCAGATGCATCAAAGATCTAAATATAAGACCTGAAGCTATGAAACTACTAGAAGAAAACAAAGAGGAATGAAAAACTCTTAAAATAAGACTTCTAAAGAGCAAGGAAGAAGAATAAATATAAAAAAATTACTACCCAGCAAAGAAAACAATGAAAAGAGTGTAGAGACAACCTACAAAATGGGGGGAAATTGCAAAATATTAATCTGACCAAGAATTAATATCCAAAATACATAAAGAACTCAAAAATTCAAAAAATAATTCAATTTAAAAGTTGACTAGGATATAAATGGCCAGACTTCTCACAAGATAAAATTCAGATGGCCACAAAACTTATTTTTAAAATGCTGTCATTAAACATCAGAAAAAGGCAAGTCAAAGTGAAAATGAGATGTCATCTCCTTCAGTCAGAATAGCTACTATCAAAGATAAAAAAAAAACCATGCTGGTGAGGATGTGGAGAAAAAAAGAGAATTGAGATACACTGCTGGTAGAAATGTAAATTAACGTGGTGCCCCCCCAAAATAATATGGAGTTCTCCTCCAAAAATTAAGAGAATTGCTACATGATCCAACCAGCCCATTTCTGAGTATATATCCAAAGAAATGAAACCAGCATACCAAAGAGATACCCGCTGGCCTGGATTCCATCTAGCACTACTCACAACAACTGTCATACAGAGCCATCCTTGGTGCCCATTAACAGATGAGTGGATGAAGAGAATATGGCATCTTTACTTAAAGGAATATGAATTAACCATTAAAGAATAATATACTATGATTTTCTGAAAACAAACTGAAGAATACTATATTAAGTCAGACACATAAAACAAATAGCCACATATTCTCTCTCATATGAGAATGTTAGAAAAATAGACACAAATGTAAAATTGATCTTACTAGAGGCTGGGAAAAGTGAGAGTAAGGAGGAATACAGGGAGTGGAGACAGCGGGTACTAAAGCAGAGTTAGAAGTAATTAGTTCTCTTGTTGTGCAGTACAGTGGGTTGACTATAGTTTACAATACCCTACTATGTATTTTACAAATAGAAGAGTTTGAGGTCTCCAAAGAAAAAGTAATGATAAGGAGATGGAAATGTTAATCACTGTGATTTAATCATACATATTGGGAGAGGAGACAGAGGGGTTGTAGACATTGAGGCATACAGAGTCCCCCAGAAATGGAGAATTCACTGGAAAGCAGGATTATAGAAAAGGCAGCTGGCTCTAACTCAGGACATTTAGTCACTTCCTCGAACTACCTAATGGGCAAACATTAAGTAGTTAAATGACAACAGAGTGAAAGATCCTAAGGGAGAAATACTTAAGAGTGGGCATCAGCGGCTACTTAAGGGTAGAGAACCCAGCAACTAGCCTTAGCAATCAAGCTGCTTAGCATAAGGCAGCTCCTTACCCAGCTCAAATATAAAAACCCTGAGGGGCTGGAAGAATACCTCAGCCATTAGTTTGCCTAGCAATCTCAAAGCCCTGAATTCAATTCCACAGCACCACATAAAGCTAGGCATGGTGGTACACGCCTGTAATCCCAGCCCCGGGAGGCTGAGGCATGAAGACTGCCAGGAGTTTGAGGCAAGCCTGGGCTCCACAGTGAGTTCAAGGTCAGCCTGGACTGGAGAGCAAGACCTTGAAACCTTGTCTCAAAAAAAAAAAAAAAAAATCCTAGACAGTGGAGCCACACAGGTAACCCACATTTCCGGGTTCCCCTTCTGATTAGCCGAAGTTTTCTCCTCCTTCTTTCCCCTCTGGTAAGTGTCCCAATAAAAACGCTCTCATCACAACCTGCCTCCCATCTTTCATGATTCATTTATTCTTCAAGCCTGTGGAGACACAAACTTGGTGCTAAGGTCCAACAGAATCAGGGCTTGCCACCACTAACAATATTACATACTTTTACCTGAACAACCCACTATATTCCATAAATATGTACAATATTTAAACAATCACAATATTTAAAAAGCTTTAAACAGAAACAAATGCTAATTAGCTCAGTTTTATCATTACCCACAATATACACTTATCAAATTATCAAACTTAACTCAAAAATTTGTACATTCAAATTAACTACATCATTACAGGCACCATAGTTTGCTCCATTTTGGGCTGAGAATTGACCTTTACCTCTCTGCTTGTTTCTTCGGGCGCATACTTCTTAAATTTTTAATATAATTTGAGTAGTAATTTTGATTTGTTCTTTGTTCCTTTTTTTCCAATTCAGTATATTCAAAATCAGGATCCACATAGTTATATCTTGGGATCTTTGTAAAAATTGTCCTAAAATATGAGTAACTCATGTTAAAGCTTATATGTATGCCTAAAATCAATCATTATTTATCAAATATCTACCAGCCAAATTTTATGTCAGATGTTGGGCATAGTATGGTGGATATAAGAGACTCCAGTACTTTCCCTAATATCTTACTCTACATAAAGAAAGGGTTGTATGTAGAATTAAAGTAAGACATATTTTTTTTCCTTAACCTAACCTGAGAACATTCCTTCTTTCAGTCACAGTGATGCAGTGATACACATCCTAAACAGCTCCATGAGGAATTGGTCAGGTAGACATTGCGCAGTTTTAGATTATAGATCAAACTTCAAGAAACAGTTTCTGACTTTCACTGATGTCTCCTACATGTTTATTGCATTTAGATCATTATGATTAAAATTAGAAAAAGAACAGTGAACTGTTAAATATATTACTTCCTTAAACCTCCAGAGCTTATGAACTATCAAAAATAAACCTATAGAAAGAAAACAATTTACAAAAAAACTACAAATTACATGTCATATTAACGAGTCCATCATCTTCCATTTTAATCACCATGTATTTTCAGTAGAAATGAAAAGTACAATTACTCACTTTTTGTCCTTGGTCTACTTAATTTTCAACAAATTTTATCAGTTATTAAGAGTCTCTCACTCAATAATGAACAACTCAGTGTGAACTATTATGTCTACTGAAATATTTCACAGTAATTCACAAATATGTATATTTTGTATTAATAAAAGCTTTTTAAATTCTTAAGGAAAAGAAGTGCTAATTGCTTTAAAATCCTTAATACACACTGTAAGTATGTACCAAATATTCAACGTATACCTCATAAATTTATACAATAATATTTGATTCAAAAGAGAAAAACACCTTTGATCACTTTGATGCATATTACTTGAGGATGTGAACTATACCTCTAGTTGTCTTTGCAGGTACACTCTCAAGTCAACTGGAACTTTAGATTCACAATAAGTATATGATTGATACTTAAAGTATTTCTCAGAAGTCAAATAAAAATTAATTATACATTGGTCTGATATGTCACTTCATAAACTCTAATACCTCAAGATTTTCATGAAAAAACATTAACATAGTTAAAATTTTTAACAGAGTGATATAACAGTAGAGGATAATGTTTACTTATTCAAAGATAGTGACTGATTTTTAAATTTCTCTTCAAGCTCTAAGAAAGTTTATCGTTAGCACTTAGAAATAATTTCATATATATAAAGTCCTCATATCTGTAACAAGAAGAAAGGGAGGAGAAATGGGATGCTGTAGTGAAGTATGTGTCTTAAGTGACAATGAGCTGACTATTAAATATAAATATAAATATTCATCAAATCTTTACAGAATAAACATTTAGAAACACATTCACATTTTGGAATAGGTGGTCTTTTATTCAGTGAATTCTAACTATATGCATGACAGTAATCTAAGCATAAGGCATTCTGTACCAAACAAAAAATTAAACAAAAGTTTCACCTTTCCTTCTCAAAATATGAAAAGGTAAGATACATTAGAAATACAGTAGCAATTATTGTTACTGGTATGCGAATACAACAAAATTTCTTTTATTATTTAAAGTTACTAATTAATAGACATAAAATAATAACATTATATATTTTCTTACTGTTATATGAAAAAATTCACTAAAAAGGGTAAATATGGCCATGGACTACATAGGAACTGCTAAATTTTTTTAATATAGGCAATTTTAGACCAATGAGTTAATACTGACAAAGAAACAAATTGTTAGGATCAAATTAAATTAAATTAAGCTTTTGTAAACTTAAATAGTCAAAAAGGGTACAAGAATGTTTCTAGAAGCCTCCACTACAGGGTTCAAGGAGATACAATGAAAGACAAGGAAAGATATAATTTTCTTTTTATAATATATTATTTAAAGTATAGTTTTAGCTATTTTTTATGTTCCTAAAACAGAAAGGTAAATGTTGATAGAATCTGCAATACAGATAGCGTAATAGTCTATAGAAAAACCTAGGATTTTCTCCCTGTAGATAAATGAGAAAAAAATTCAGCCTGAATTTGAGGCCAGCCTGGGCTATATAATGGTACCAGCCTGAAGAACAGAGTAATTTCTGTCACTGAAAAATAAAAATAAAATTTAAAAAGGAAGAGGCCTAAAACTCAAAATTATATTACCAGAAAATTGCTAAAACATTGAGTTTAATGAATTCTCTGAGGTAAAGAGACAAGAGGAGAAACCCCAGGCCACTGTGAAATTCACCTCATTTACTAACAGCAAATTAAGCAGGCAGAAAAGAAATCTACTTCAGTTTCAAATATGTAAAAAACGTTTCTCGCACTAGACCCAGATAAAATGTTCATATACCTTGGTCACTTCCAACTAACCATTGGCAAAGTAGTCATTTCCTTAAGATGTGTAAAAATTTAAATTTGGTTTTAATGCCTCTTATTATTGTAACTCAGAAAGTTTCAGTTTGGTAGGGAAAAGGAATTGAAAACAGGTCTACGAGGATGGAAACCAATATGGCTAGGATGAAGATGACCGATTATTTACAATTTTAACTTTATTACTTCAATAACTGAAGTTCTCAAGCACACTGAATACAGATGAATATTCTGAGGATTTGTTACATAATCAAAAGTGATTATTTCTTTCTTCTGTACTTGTCAGGGGTATATTTGAAGAATTACTTTGTGTACCATTCCATTTGCACAAATACTCAGTAAATGTGATGAGATACATTCAAACAGAGGTTCAATAAAGAAAATACACTGGCATTCAACAACCATTTCACTTCTTATAAAACAAAATTAAAAGATGAAATTTGTCATCATTAGTTTTTTCACATCAGAATCTAGTTAAACCTCTGCATATCATTTTAGGCACATCTTTTAGTACGTAGTCTTTAATATTACATGTTACCTGTAGCATTTGTCACGTTCTCCTGGTCTGATACTTGCTGCCCTGTCATTGGGAAGGGCTACCAGTGCATTCTTCAATGACTTGTTCTCATTTAACCGATGATCATGAAGTTTTGTCTTAGCTGACTGAAGCATTGCTACAGGTGGACAGTCCTTGTATTTTGCCACATCTTTGACCACAAAGTGTCCAGCAGGATTACTGACCAAAGGGGATATACCTTGGACAGCAGTGAATATTAAGATTAAATATGGAAACTTGAATTTCATCTTTCAAAAATAATCATGATTTAATCAATGCACAATGTAACTCGTTTTAACTTAAATTCTAAACCTTCAAGCAAACACATGCAGAAAATTCTATGTGGACCTTTCCAACAAATAACCATGAATCAATCGATATACAGTACAACTGGTTTTAACTTAAATTCTAAACACTCAAACACATGCAAAAAATATAAATTAGTATGTGGACTTTTACAGAATAATTCAGCAAAATAACATTTGCTGAGAACATAGCAGAAATGCAAATCTTTGGGCCCCAACACATACCTAGATAGTGATCAGTGACTTACAATCAATACAAATATGTATTTGAAAAGCTCTTCTAAACTATTTCATGTTAAGAGGTAAGAACCACTGGATTAGAACCTATATATGAAACTAGTATATTACCCCCAAATTAACAAAAGCAGTTACAATCAAACTAGGTGGAAGTCATATATTAGCATACCAGTATTAGCTTCCATCACAATGTCCTTAGTGACAGTTGTACAGACACTATTAAAATTTAAATATAAATAATGAAATGGTTTCATTGAAGAAGATTGGAAATTTTCATCTGCCACAGGGCCGATAATCTCTATCACCTGTTTCTTTTTAAAGACTCCAATTTGATGTGGAGTAAAGGAGCATTTCACACTCTAAAAAAGAGAAAAAACAATATTCTACTGTTAGGAAAAATAAAGCAAATTCCAAAAATTGTTTATTTCAATTTCAAAGAACGCTACTTTATCATGTTGCGATGAATAAACCTTAGGAACATCCAGCATCAACATTTAAGATATTCATTATTAGACATTTATTTAAGAAAAATTAGCAACGTAGTAACAAAGTGCTTCAAAAATGGGAGATTAAGAACCTCCAAAAATCTACTTCTCCTCCAAAAAATGAAAACACGAGCACTCAAAAATAATTTTTCAGGCATTTCAAACAGGTGTGCCTATATTGTGGCCCACTAGGGGTTTTTTGCTCTTGTTTTTATGAGTAAGAAAAACTGCCTGGGGCCACATGTAAAATATACATATAATATAGTTAATGAACATACATTATGCTAACACATAGTAATACTCTTTAAAGACTTAAAATACCTATTAAGGCTTTCTTTTTTAAATTTTCCAAAATACCATTTCAAAAATCAAGGGAAAAAAATTGGGATACAGGTTGGACATGCCTGAAAAATTACAAAAATTCAAAGAAATAGGAGTATTATTTTCAGTTCTTGAGTTACTAAAAGAACAGAAGGCATGGTCACATTTATACTGGCTGGAATCCCACTCTCCTAAAACAACCAAGGTCTCCTTGAAAAAAAAAAGCCCCAACAGAATTAAAAATGTGGCAACTTTGAAAACAGTTGGCCTTGTAGCCAAGAAAAGAAGAAAAAATGAATTTAGAGATTTCTTAAAGCCCCAACCTCTGAGAATCATACCTATTCTGTTAACTGGTTGAAAAGTCTGTTATAAGGACATGTCTTTATTTGATGAGATTCAGAGCTCAATTTGTATGAACAAGTCTTTCCCCAAAACTTTCATATATATCAGAGGTACACGAGGAAGCATGATCATTTAATGTTTTAAAAAAGGTTAATCCAAACCTTGGAAGTAGCCAATGTGCCTACCAACAGAACAGTGGATAAAGAAAATGTGATATATATATATATATATATATATATATATATATATATATATATCTCAATATATATATATATATCTCACATATTCGTGTGTGTGTGTGTGTGTGTGTGTGTGTGTGTGTGTGTGTGTATCCAGCGATAAAGAAGTGGGTCACTTATAGAAAAATCAATATACCTTGAGAATACCACTGTAAGTGAAACCAATAAAACACAGAAGATTAATCATCACACTGTTTCTCTCCTAATAGAAACCCAAAATGTAAAAATTTAAGAGTAAAATAAAGATAAATGAAACAAAAAGGAAGGTAGAATCTGTGGACATGGCAAGGGGCTCTAAAGGGGGGGGGGGGGAGACAGGAGAGGAAAAGAAAGTGAAAACAACTAAGATGCCATATGTATACACACTAACTCCCAAAGGTGAGTGTAATTATTGCATATCACAGACACAATAAAAAGAATAATTATAGGAAAAGAGGCTAATAGTAAATAAATGATTAAATAAATGAATCACATGGGAATAAGAACCTCATATGACATCTGAAAAACAGATGAATTCCTAGAAATCTGGACTGCCACTTACATCTTTAGGATTATAGGCATGCCCAAGAAATATCTGAGAAAGTCCTCACCTCTCGCTCTGGCTGACTTTGAGACTCTGGGCAAAAAAGAATTGAAAGCTGAAAAGACTTACATACTTCTGGCCAAAACACTGAAAATATACATCGACAAATTTATAAAAAAGATCTGAACACAGGCTATAAATCTTAGAGCTACAAAGAATGTAAAAGAGCCTCTATAAAGACTTGTGAAGTCATATGAGTACCTTATTCTCATGTATTTTATTTATTTCATCCTTTATTTTCTATTAGCTCCTATTCTCATAATTATTCTTTTATTATTCTGTTTGTGATATACAGTACTTACACTCACTTTGGGGAATAAGTGCACATACATATTGCATCTTAGTCATTTTCACTTCTTTTCTTCTCCCTACTCTCGTGTCTTCCCCATCCTTAGAGCCCATTCCCATTCCCAAAGAGCACATCTGCCTTTTTGAATACTTAATTAACTGAGTAGATACCTGATTGGCTGCACACAATAAAGAAAACAACCAATACAAAGTTACTATCAAAAAAATCATAAATGAACTTTACAACTACAGAAAGCAATAACAATAAACCTTGGCAAGATCTAATTTTCACAGCTGCCTAATTATGCTATTTTAAATGTTTAGTCTTCAAAAGAAACTTATGTTCCTATGAAATCAACAAGAAAGTACGAGAGACTTAGTTCCAATCTTTTGAGAAATCTCCATACTGCTTTCCAAAGTGGTTGTACAAATTTACATTCCCACCAGCACTGCAGGAGGGTTCCTTTATCCCTACAGCCTCGCCAGCACTGACTGCTATTTGAGTTGCGGATATAAGCCATTCTCTCTGGAGTTAGATGGTATCTTAGCGATGTTTTGATTTGCATTTCTCTTATGGCTAGGGATGTTGAACATCTTTCCATGTATCTATTGGCCATTTGAACTTCTTCATGAGTGAAATGACTCTTCATGGTTTCGGTGGGCTTACTTTTCTTTAGTTCCCTGCTATCTGAGGTGTTGGTGGTGTTGGTGAAATAAATAAGCCCTTCTATCCAGCGATACCTCTCCTGGGAATATTCCCAAAAGAGTTCAAAACAACACATACCAGAGTTACATGTATACCCATGTTCACAGCAGCACAACTAACAATAGCTAAAATATGGAAGACACCAAAACACACATTAACAGGCCAATGGATACACAAACTGTGGTATTTATACACAATGGAATACTATGCATCTGTAAAGTCCAACAGCTTAGAGAGCTTTCTAGGCAAATGGAGGAAAATTGAGACCATCATGCTTAGTGAAATGCATCAGAAGAAGAAGGTGAAATATCGAATGGTCTCTCTGGTATGAGAAACCCAGATCACAACTATCTCATGGAACTTAAAGTGAAAAACTAAGGGAACCAGGGGGATAGGGTTGGGAGGGATAGGAGGGTGGGTAGGGGGAGGGGCAAAAGGAGAGTGGGGAAGGCCATTATCTTGACAAGATATGTATATGAACAAAATGCTCAAGTAAAGGTAAACCTTAAATTTTCCACTTACACATATCAATTAAATGGGGGAAAAATATAGGAAAGACTTAGTAATACAAAAATGTCCTTGGGGTAGAAAAATAGCACAGTGTTTAGAGCACTTTTCTAGCAAGCACAAGGCCTTGAGTTCCATTCCCCAGCACCACCCAAGTCAGACACACCTGTAATTCCATCACTATGGAAGCTGAGGCAGGAGAATTGCCTTGAGTTCAAGGCCAGCCTGAGCTACATAGTGAGGAGTAAGTGCCACAACAGCCAACAATACAGAGCAAGATCCTGTCTCAAAAGTAACAGGCAAAAAAATAACAAAACTAATAAAGGTGTTAATCAATTTTTCAGTAACTACAGTCACTACACAAAAGACAACTGCATTTGTACACAGTACCAATGAAATATCGAAACATGAAATTAAGAATGCAATTTTATTTATATGACATCAAAAGGGCACAGAATTTAGAAATGAACTTTTTAAAGAAATGAAAGAACCCAACACTGAAAACTGTAGCATTGAAAGGATTAAAAAGCACCTAAAACTAAGTGTAAAGGTATAAAACTTTCACAAATCACAAAACTGAATATTGTAAATATGACAAAAGGTTTTGCCAAAGGATGTACACATTCCACACAATTCCTGTCAAAACCTCACCTGCCATCTTTCTGCAGAAATTGGCAATCTAAAATATAACATCATGTGGATTTTGGACTTTTGGTCAAGATGGCAGGTGAGTAACAGATCTGGACAATGTCTCCTCATGAACCCACTTATAAAGTTGAGAATACAGACAAAAACCATCGGTTTAATGTAGATAGGACAGGGAGAAGATAAGCAACAACTGAAAGGAGGCCACAAGAGGGCCAGAAAACCTGAAAACACATTGAAATCAGAAGGAAACAGCAGGTCAGGCAGAAGACCCAGGCTGACTACAAATGGCTGGGAGCCCCCAGCACCTGCAAAAGGAGGAAAGCCCACCTAGAACCTCTGACACAGGTAGGTACCGATATAGGAGAAGAGGGAATCGACAGCAGCTGGTAGCCCCAGCCTCCTAAAACAGGCCTACAGGTAGTGCATACTACAAATGCAATGCAACTTCCCCCAAGAAGAGGCCTCCTGGAGCCTAGATCAGAAGAAGCACTTTGCAGCCATAACAGGAAATGACAGAAGCAGGAACCATATTGAAAAAAAAAAAACCTGAGACTGAACTGATTAGAGTAAAAGAAAGATCAGAAGAGCACATCAGGACTTTGGGGGTCAGTTTTAAATAGTGCCTAGAAAAAAAAAAAACAGGCACAAGAGACAGTTGTGAAGAGAAGAGAAAGGCCACAGATGCCCTGAATATCCTGGATGATAGTGGAAGCATTTCAGAGGGTGGAAAGCCCTACCCTAGAGGGAAGAAAACCAGGACAGGCAGGAGAGATTTGGTAAGGGAGCTTGAGGTGAACAAGTCCATCGGAGTGATAGGTCATCCCTAACTGCCTATTCCCTAGACAGAAATCAGAGAAATTTCAGATACCCCCCACACACACACACACACACACACAAACACTCATAGAAGTTCAAAGAAACATCTTGGCTAGACCTTTAAGTGAAGTTCATCAGCAACAAAAATATAGGAAGAAGAAAAGGCACCAGGACACCCAGAGAAATGCCTGAGACCACAGAAATTAATGTCATGGACCCTGAAACAGTGGAACTCATAGGGAAGGAAGTCAAAAAGCAAATAAATGAGTCAAACATCCAGTTCAAACAAGATATTCTCAAAGAAATGCAAGCAATGATCAGTGGGCTTAAGATGAACTTACTAAACATATAGTGGTCCTCATGGATACAAGGCTCCCTGAGCATACAGAAGCCACAATTAAAATTTTGGCTGAGGTAAATAAGAAAATGCAAGATACAAGGTAACATTCTAATAGAGAAGTGGAAATTTTGAAAAGAAAGCTAGATGAAATTCAGGACATGAAAAAAAAAAAAGTATTTAAAGGCAGTAGAAGTTGACTCCAACATTGTGAGGACAGAATTTCAGACCTTGAAGACAAGGCTGAGGAAACAAATGCCACAATTAGGCACAACTCCAAAATTGAAAATGAGAAAAGTAGCTGAATACTACAACTGATAGAAGATTCAAAGAGAACCAACCTCAGAATTATGGGTGTGAGAGAAAGAGCAGAACATAAAACCAAAGGTATAAAGAATTTATTCACTGAAACCATACAAGAAAATCTCCCAAATCAACAAAAAGGAAATTAATTTTTTAGGAACAAGAAACTTATAGAACACCAAATAACCTCAACCATCAACGAGACTTGCCATGAAACATAGTAATTTAAACTTCAGAAATATACCATAAAGAGATAATATTAAAAGCAATAATAGAAAAACAGATACTATTATACCAAGGCAAACCCATTCTAATTACCACAGATTTCTCAGTGCAAACGTTAAAGGCCAGGAAACCCTAGAGAAAAAATCATCAAAGCTTTAAAAGATAGCAAGTGCCAAAGAGGTTGTTGTATACAGCAACATGAACCCTGAAAAATGAAGGTGAAATAAAATTTTTTCATGACCAAGAATCCCTAAAGAAATTTGCAACTAGCCCAGCATTGCAGAAAACACTTGAAGAAATCGATGAGAGAGACAGAGAGACAAGCAGCACCAAAGAACATGGAAGAAAGAAAACATCTAAAGGGAAAAAGTAACAAAAAATAGATCGATATTTGAATCGTTTGATCGGTATCCTATTAAAACAGTACCAGCTTTCTCACAAAATCCGTGAAACTTCCCCCATTAACAGTATATTAGTTTGAAAAATATAATAATTATATTCAACATGGAGAACAGGTATAAAATCTATGTAGGCATAAATTTATGGATGATAGGTAGTTAAAATGATAAATCAAATCTGGCAAAATGTTAGTAATGTGACTGAATAGTGTATGAAAGTTAAAAAACTCTAAAATAACTAAGTGTGTCATTTTGTCTATTCCTTATGTGTAATTTACTGTTGTGATAAAGAGGTAAGTTCATGTAACGTAGCAATCAACTTATCATGTCTTTGATGTAAGTTTATCCTAAGAAAACTGACTGATGGAATGAAAACTGAACATCTCTTGAATGTACAAATATTTGCCTTCCAGTATTCTGCTAAGGAATTTAA
>PVKB01007822.1:0-26541 GCA_004027205.1 Ctenodactylus gundi
TTATGCTGTGCTCATGAGCAGGAGGGTGGGACTGATGATGGCCGTGGTGTCATGGCTGGGGGCATCCATCAACTCCCTCATTCACACGCTGATCGTGATGCACTTCCCTTTCTGTGGGTCTCGGAAGATCCACCACTTCTACTGTGAGTTTCCAGCTCTAGTAGCATTAGTGTGTGCTGACATCACGGTTTATGAGAACATGATGTACATTAGTACCATCATCATTGTTCTCCTCCCCATCATCCTGGTTTCTACATCCTACGGTTTCATCCTCCGCAGCGTCATCCAGATGCGTTCGGCGGGGAGTAAGAGACACGCCTTTGCCACGTGTAGCTCTCACCTCACGGTGGTGTCCCTCTGGTTCGGTGCCTGCATCTTCTCCTACATGAGGCCCAGGTCCCAGCGCACTCCACTGCAGGACAAAGTTGGCTCTGTGTTCTACAGTTTCATCACTCCTACCCTGAACCCCCTGATCTATACTCTCAGGAATAAGGACGTGGCCAAGGCTCTGAGGAAGGTGCTGTGGAGGGACAGTATCACTCAACGACCGTGAGTGTCATTGTCCTGAGTGACTATGAGTGGTACCAGATGAGATCTTTAAATGGATCTGGGAGAACATGTAAGACTCTTCAGGAACCCCGATCCCTGGTGCTCTCTGACCACTGCAAGAATGTCACAGTGACATAATGTCACTATTGTGGCATAGTGTCAGGTGTCTAAGCCCCATGGAGATATGTGCTTCAATAGGGCTTAGAGAATTAGGGAAAAATGTAGTCAACTAAAAGAAGATAAAATCTAATGACACTCTAAAAAGATAGTGAGATAAAGAGATTAAGGCCCTTTGTCACTGGTATTTTCAGTAACAAAGCCAGATGTAAATCATGCGAACTGAAAGTATGTATTGACTGTGAAATCAGAATGTGATTCTTAACATAAAAGGTCATCAGTAACGCGTGTTTTCAGGGGGGTGGATTACATGTAAGTATATTCAGTCTTTTGTGTTTGGTCCATTTCGCTGAGCACTATTGACTCTAGGTGGTTCCATTTTCTTTCGAATGCTTCGTATCTCTAGTTCTTTACGGCTGCATAGTATTTCATTGTGCGTCGATAACACATCTGACTGTGGACGGTTGTTCCTCTTATAAAATTTGCAAAAGTAATCTCATCAAAAGGACCCAACGTATGAGAGATGGTAGGAAGAGAGGCAATGGACTGCTAGTGAACAGATGAGTCTCTGAGAGTGGAGGAAGGTGGGGAGGGCATAGGGCAAGGGTAAGAGGGCTGGAAAAAGATACCAAAGTTGCTGTGGGTGGCCACTGAGTCCCTAAGCCACATGTTTTCAACGTGTTATTGAATCTGTAATTCATGCATACAAAATAAATATAACAATAAAGAAAAAATAAAAGTTATATTCAGATGGGAATGGTGGCTCGCATCAGTAATCTTAGCACTTTGGAAGACAGAGGCAGGAAGGTTGTAAGTTTGAGCCCAGCCTCAGCCACTGAGCAGCTTAGCATGACCTTGTCCCTCTCAGAATATAGTGATGAAATTCCTTGACTCAATGTGTAAGAATTCAGAATGGAAGGCGTAATGAATTTTGTGTACAGACATAATATTTACACACAATCTTTTAAGTAATAAGTATACTTAACAAATATTTACTGAAAACTTTCTGCTTTCTGAGGCTTCACAGTCTTGTGATGAGGAATGGAATGGTTTGGACTACAGTTTTCACTTGCTAATATGATGACACGTGGTAAATTAATCTCTCTAGGTCTTGGCCATCTCATATTTTTACTGGAACAAATGGGGTCATCTGAGATTCCGTGGCAGCTGTAGATGCTAGTAATGAACTCAGAGTGATACAAGCAGAAAAGACATTATGAAAGGTATGTTGGGATTGGAACAGAATCAGTGAGCGCACCAAAGAGCCAGACTTGGAGACCACGGTTTTGTGTCCACCTGATTCTAAATTGTCCCACAGAACAAGTGCAAGAGAAGCCAAGGGGAGGATTCTTCCGATGGGGTTAAGATCGTTTGGGTCAACAGCAGGCAGAGGGGTTGGCAGGAATCTTTCCTGTATGGCCTCTCCATATGTACACCAGATCTTAAGGATTTTGCTCCTGCAATTCTTTCTATTATTGATTATCCCACTCCACTGATCAGACGGATCAAGACATCTTTTTATAGCTCTCATCTTAGAAGAAAAGCAAATTCAAGTCAGTCCTACAAAGTCTATGCCGTTTTAAGGAAGAATTTCTTGAAACAGTTTTACATGATATTTCCAATTTCTCTGCTTCCATTCTCTCCTGTGTTCACTTAAGCTGCCTTTATTTTCATCGTGCTATGATCATACCCTACGGTATGTTCATATCATACAATATGGCCAGAGCATAGAGTATGAGCATGCCATAGAGTGTGAGCATAAGGTATGAACATTAGGTGAATAGGAATTGCTCGTGCTTATGATTGTAAGGCGTAGGCATGCTCTAACCATTAGTATCAGTGATAGTTATTGCCTCTACATCGCTACCCCCAGTGGTCAATTTTCAATTCATACAACAGCTATTGAAAAATTGATTCTCTTCTCTCTTTTTTTTTGTGGTACAGAGCAGTGGTCACTAGAACCTTGTGTCAGCTTGGCAAGTACTCTACCACAGAGGTGCATCTCCTTCCCACACACTTTCTCTTCAAGAGCTTACTCCAGTGGACATACCTCTTGCTTTAACTTCAAATTCACCGACTCTTTTGTTTTGGTCTTCTCATTATTTTAACATCTCTAATGTTGAGGTGTGGCAGAATGAGACCTCGAACTCCTCTTGTATGTTAACTACTCGCCCAAGTAAATTTGAATGGTTTTATTCTTTTAGGTATTTATTTTTATTGTTTTAAAACTCCTGACTCACATATAAAACTTCCAACTCTATATCCCACGAATGACATAAATGTAACTTAACAAATTCCAAATATACCTGTCCTTTCTTGTGTTTCTTATCTCAGTAAATGGTACCAAAATCACCGATTTGATAAGCCAGAAACCCAGGTGTCCCTGACACCTTTTTACTCACTATGAATGCTGTGCGGCTTTTCAAAATACACTCCAAAAATGGCTGTTGTGAACTGATTATTTGTGTCCCCTCCAGAATTCATGGGGAAATACAACCAATGTATAAAGATGTAATATTGGAAAACGATGAGGTCACAAGTGGAGACCTTGTATGGGATTAATTTCCCTATAAAAGAGGACCCAAAGAGATCTCTTGCTCTTTATCTATGCAAACAAATGGTGCCGGGGGCGCGGGGGGGGGGGCTGGGGAGGAAGGGGGATGGCTGTATGGCGATCTAAGAATAAGGAAGTGGGCTCTCATCAGACACTAAATTTGCCAGCACCTAGATTTTGGTCTTCGCATGGTTGACTTCCAGAGCTGTGACAAATATTTTTTTTTCTCTTATTTAATAGACTTTGGTCTTAGAGTTGAAACCTCTATAATTAAAATGTATGAGTTTTCTGTTCATTTTGTTGATTAAAAAGAATTCAGGTCTCAACATGTTATGGAACTGTTACAAATACTTTCTGGAAGTGAGTTAATGCTTTGAAGACCCTGAAGTTAGAGAAAAGTCAGCAAAGTATCAACTAGCTTTTATAGTTGAAACACCCTGTAAGTCAACAATCCCAGACTTTGAGTAAGGCAATTTTTTCTCTTACTCTCTAATATCCCCGTGGAAACAGCAGCCTAATGTCCTCAAAGACATGTGAAAAACAAAATGGAAATGTGAAAGTAAATTTAAATGGTTCAACTTTGCAGAATGGCAAGGACTTCGAAAATGATGTGGCCAGGATGAAAAAAATAATCAGATAACACCAACTTTTAGTATTCACATGGGAACAAGCCCTGTAATAATGACCCAAGGGGATTTGTTGGCCTGAGTAAGGCCATGCCTAAACATGGCCAC
This sequence comes from Ctenodactylus gundi, assembly GCA_004027205.1. NCBI lineage: Eukaryota > Metazoa > Chordata > Mammalia > Rodentia > Ctenodactylidae > Ctenodactylus > Ctenodactylus gundi. The sequence goes on from PVKB01007822.1 coordinate 3,955, forward strand.
CCACATTCCCCCAGGCGGCTAGTGGTTCTGTAATGGTCACAAGCTATTATAAAGTATTTTGACCTATTTATTGACTGGCCACTGACCGACTAGCTTCCCACCTTACCATCCCTTACGTAAATAGTACTAATTCCCATTTACCCAGTGTTCAATATCCATCTGTGCAAATACCACTACTCACTACCATACATCACATATAGGACTGAAAACGGTTTTACACTTCATGTGAACTTATTTGGTAACATGGAGACTTTTAATACAAGGTTAGGATGTTATCTCATCCTACACATTTCTAAGCCAAACCCAATTTTAATGTCTGTATTCATCAAACTTCAAAATACTAGCCTCTGTGAGCCAGAACACTGCATCACCATGATAGAGTTATAGATTTCATTACATCACCAAATAAATCTACAAGGCTCATTTGAGCACTTCTCTTTTAAAGAATTTGTTTTACACCCGTTTTACCACCCAGTGTGCTTTAAACACTGACATGTCATTCCCTGAAAAGATAAAGGCAGAAAAGCTTCTTAGTAGGATCAAAGATACTCATCCACATTACTGCACCTTTACCTTGCATAATTTGGCAAAGCAGTCATGAAATGATCTGTGGACTATTCTTAACAAACAACGACTTTAAGCAGACATGACCATTCTAAACTGCATATCAGGTGTGGGTTTTCACACACATTTACATCGGCAGTAGTGGTGGAGCAGGAGAGTACTGCACCTTCTCCAAGCTGCATCGTGAGAACCACCAAGAGTGCGGGGGAACTTGTGACCCTTTCCAAGGCCAGGACTCTGCGGACTGCAGATGTCAGCCCACGCATCACCCTGTGCTTGTGGACAGGTTTGGTGATCCACTGGGTGTCAGGAGTTCTTCTGCTGGCTTCATGGAATGGGTCAATGAGGATAACCTTGAAGAATTTGTATGTGGCATCTCCACCAGCCCAGTAAGAATTCAAGACTCTCAAAGCCCCACAGAGTCATCCAGATCTGCTGCCCCTCAGCAGCAGATGGCAGGCTTCGCCCAGACGTGAGCTGGTTAACACCGTGATGTACAGGCTTGCCGTAAGCTGCGTTTGCGGCCACCACGGCGAGCACGAATGCTGTATACGACACAACCTTGCTTGGCCTCACACGCCTGTCTTCGGGTTTTATCCGGCCGGTGGGGCAGGGAGATATTGAGGCTAACCTGTGTGCACCCATCTTGGTTCTCCTGATGGCTGCTTCCGGATCGAGAAATTGTATTATTAAAGCCACACGATTGTGAAGTGAGTTAAATATTGCATAGTTTCTCTACTGTGAGCAACCCAGAGTATACACGAATAACAGAGTCAAATAGGTGAGATATTGGGGAGTCGGGGAATGAAAGGGGGAGGGGGGAATGAGGGCCCAGGGAAGGAATATGGAGTTGATGCAGTATATATGTGCAAAGTTCCTCAGGTTTAATGTAATCACTGTGCATAGCATAAACATGCTAATAAAAGTGGGAAAAAGCCAGAGACTGAGCTATCTTTTTTAGAAGTTCTTTCCCTCCCATTGTATTAATAAGTGTATTTGAGAGAGCGCACTGAGGATGTAGCTCAGTGGTACAGTGTTTACCTAGCACGCGCAAGGCCCTGGGTTCAATCCCTGGTTCCAACACAAAACGAAAGACCACAAAAAATGATTAAAAAAATGCACGAGATGTATGATGTACAATGTTTACATTGAACTTGAGTATCTTGTGCACACATGCACTGAGTCAGAGTTACAAGCTCCTCCCTCTCCCGTTTTTGATGCTCCCACAATCTCCCCCATTTATTTCCCTGTCCCCCTGTTAGTTACAGGAAATGACTGTATTCTGGGTTTCTCCTATTGAAGAAACCATTCAATTCAACCTTCTGTGTCTGACTCATTTCACTGAGCACGATGGTCTCAAGTTGCGTCCCTTTACCTACAAAAGACTCAAAACTCCCTCTCTTTGTAGATGAGTAGTACTCTAGTGTGTACATATACCGCAATTTATGTATCCATTGACCTGTTGACCGGTATTTTGGTATCTTCTACATTTCGGCTATTGTTAGTTGTGCTGCTGTGAACATGAATATGAATGTATCTCTGCTGTATAATGCTTTAAACTCTTTTGGAAGGATTCTCAGAAGAGGTATCGCTGGGTCGAAGGGGATATTTGTTTTCAGCCTTGTGGGGAATTTCCGTACTACCCTCCATCGCGGTTGTACCAGTTTACAGTTCCACCAGCCATGTAAGAGGGTTCCTTTTGCCCCACAACCTTGCCAGAATTGATTACTGTTTGACTTCTTGATATGCGCCATTATCTCTGGGGTTAGATGACATCTCAGTGATGTGTTGATTTGCGTTTCTTTAATAGCTGAGGATGTTAAACATCTTTTCATGTATTTATTGTCCATTTGATCTTCTTCATTTGAGAATTGTCTATTCATTTCCATTGCCCATTTTTTGATTGGGTCTTTGAATTTGAGGGGTCTGTTTCTCTTCAGTTCCTTGTACGTTGTGCTATCTTTGCTACAGCAACCTTAACAGGCTAAGATAATGAGTATTCACCGCCATGTTTACCCTCACATTTTCCTGAGTCCCCTCAGTGGTCCCCTACCTGGTGTCCAACTTCTGGTTCAATCCTCTACCCCAGGCATCATCCAGCCCATCACCCTTGGAGCAAGGTGGCCCTGGGTAGCCAGTCATGCAGCCTCCACAATTATACGTTGTAAGTATTATTATGTGGTTTTAGCTATTTTTTTATGGTGTGATTGTGCTGTGCTTGAGCACGGGCTGTGTGGGTGAGGCCAGAATGCTGTGTAGGGGGCTGCTTCCTCCCCCTACCAGACGCAGCCAGCTGTGTGTGTCAGACAGGTGTGTGCTTGCGAGACTTGGCCAATGAAACACCATTGTCGATGCCAGTATTTGTACACACCTATGTGTGTATATGCCTGTGAATGCAGGTGTTCACTGCCATCACAGCATGAGTTTTCATAGTTAATTACTAAACTTGTATAAATATGTATGTGCACAAATTTCTCAAGTTCCATGTAACCACTGTGTATCGCATATACATACTAATGAAAAATGGGCAAAAAGCCACACAGCCTGTGACATCTTTGGTATAGCGACTTTAACTACTAAGATAATGAATATTCACTACTATTTGATTTATTTTAAAAATAATTTAATAAATTAAAATATAAAAATAAGGAAAATTCATTACTTATAGGCTTTAACTCTAACATATATTATATTTTATATGTGACTCATGATAATTTCACTCAACGACGCCCAAGCCAAAAGTTTGAACACACATTCCTTCACAGAGCAGCTAGAACAATCCTTTCAGAACATAGATCATGGCTACTCTTCCCTAAAAACCTCATCGGATATCCCTGTGTCCTTCATAGATGAAATCTACAGTAGCTGTGTGATCTTGAAGGCCTTATGTGACGTGACCCTTTCTTCTTCACTTCCATTTCCTCCCTGGCTTGTTGTGTGCCGGTCACAATAGCTACTTTTCTGTTTCGTGAAACGCCAGCTTCAGTTTCCACTCGACCTTTCTACATGGTATTGTGCAAGACATCTAGACACTCTCTCATTCCCTGTGGATCTCTTCTAGAGTGTAACCTTGTCAAATCTGTCTCCTCGTTGACTCTATCCACAGGGTTGCCGTTATCTTCTCTCCTCTTCCTATATTTTTACTTAAAATGTTATTTATCACGTCACCGCTTACTGTGTGTCATTGATAATGTAATTATTATCTGCTTCTCAACAATGTAAGTGCCATCAGGGCAAGGAGAGCTTGCTTAGTGTAACTCTTGTCTCACCGGTGCCAAGAAAAGAGGGTGATACGGAAGAAATATCCAGGAGCTTCTGGCTACATGAGTCATTAGATTAAAGGGACCTACACTGCCTCCGGATGCCACTTGGTGTTAATAGTATTCAGGTAAGCGAGGGGCAAATGTGAAAGAATGATAAAGAAGTATTTTGGTAAGATGTAGTCACTTCAGATAGCCAGAGAGTCTTCCTGTGTAAGTGCAGGGCCTTCGATCTCATTGAAATTTCATGGAGGTGGGAAACTGAAAATGACACCGAAAAGGACAAATTTTATATCTTGATTATCCCACTAGTGAGGAGAAACATTAAAACGTAACCATTGTGGTTGAGCTAGCTAGATTTCAAACCACCTAAGTCCATTCTCAGGCTTTGGATCCTTCTGGCACGGCTGGCCAGAAGTGACAGGTCATTAATGATTTCCAGGAGTAACCCTTAATAAATGACTGACAGAAGTCGATGGGTAAAGACCCCAGCTTCTGAGAAAAAAATTGATGTATTCTCACTGCAGCAATCAAGCATACAAACCTAACTATTACTATTATTTTTTTTTAAACTGGGGATTCTTTCCAATATTATAAGGCCACAGAAAGAAATAAGAATGATACTTGAAGAAAAAAGGAGTTCTTCTTTTATTGTCTTTTGTATAAGTTCAAGAACATCAACTTCAAAATAATTGGAAATAACAATTAAGATTCAAGAACTGGGCAGGTAGCAGCACAAATTTGCTGACCAATTCCTTTTCTAGCCCCCTAATAATACTTTCTGAGCTCTAGCGCCTCTTTCCACTCCTTCACCTGCTGGGTGGTAGCTTGGAAGGAAAAGAGCTAGAAACCTGGTTGCCAAGTAAAAAGACCAGAAGCTCTCAGAAGAGTCCTTTCATGGTTAATCGGCCCATAGAGAGACTATTCCCGTGGTTACCTTCGGAGGCAGCACGCCCAAATATTTCATTCCCCTGACCCTACAATGAACTCCGAGCGCGGCCCCTGGGGATGAAGATCTCAATTTGTAGAGCACAGATTAGCTGACATCTTGAGCAGAAAAAATTCATGATGTGTCTTCCCCTGGGTGGGAACACCCGAAGCTATCCCTTCAGCGCGCCCACTTCGCCGTAGCTGACATCATGGGTCCTCCGGGCCGGTGGCATGGTTCGTTTCTCAGAGAGGCTGCTCCTCTTCCCTCATGACTGACTCGTGTCGGGCCCAGCGTGCTCTCATTCCAACCCCTGTGATTACTGGTGGGAGAACATTTGTGCAGTCTTCCCGACTTTATAGGCCAAATTCCTGTTCTATCAAGTAGAGAAGAGGAGGAAACCACGAGAAGAGAGCATTGGTGACCCAAAGCCCCAAAGCCCCAAAGCCCCAAAGCAGAGTTTCTCTTGACTCCGGAAACATAAGCCAATCAAGCCAGTAGTATTGAACTTCCATGGAAGTTCTTGTTGTCCAGACTGAAAGTAGATGGACATATGGCTGACATTTATGTGTGGAGCCTGAGGCAGCATCTGGACGACTCCCATGCCGACTGGTAGCAGGTGAAGACGTTCAGCTACTTCTCTGCCCTGCTGTGTGCTGACAGAGCTCATAACCCGAGCACACACGGTGGGATTGTCACAGCGTGACACGGCCTGTCATGCTCTGTCACAGGATCCTTGAGGACAGCGTTGTGCCAGTATTTCCCGAGTCACGTCACGGTAGGTGGAGATCTCCTGGGGTCGAGAAAGACGTCTGACGGGTGCGGAATATTTCTCCTTCTCTTTGTCACTTTAGTGCTTGCTCTGCAGAAGAAATTGCAGGCCAGATGATGGTGCGCTGTGGTGCATGAAGATTCCTCTATTCAGAACTAGGCCGCTGTCAGCCTCCTTCTGGGGGGGAATGTGATTGGGTCGTCCCCCTCCCCAGCCCTGCAATAAAAAATCAGAGAAAGAAGATTACTTCAGAACCGCAGCCAGAATGGGAACGCGCTAGGAAAGTTGGCTAAGGGGGGAAGGAGGACGGGTCACATGGTAACAAGCGTATTCTGTGGAGTATAAATATAATCGGACTATAATGAAGAAAGAGGGAAGTGCTGGAAAATTAAGTAAAAGGGTGTGTGGACTCGAGAGGAACACGGGACTCATTTCGCCTCTTGGTCCACATCCAGTGAGTGAGGAAAACTACAGCGTATGTTGCTAATGATTAAGCAAAGGCTCGGGCTCTCCCGTTATTAGGCAGAGGAAGAACAACTGTGACCCATTTATTACTGATCTAATTATACCTTGAGGAATGCATTTAGTTTTGAGCGCTTTGCTATAAAGCTTAGGCAAATAATCAGAAAAACAGGAAAGTTTACAGAAGGATGGTGCAAATATTTGGAGGCTTGATGTGAACTTTTTCTGTGAAGTTATGCTCCACCTTGGAGATCACGAGTTCTCTCTGATTGGCATTCACATAATTGGGGACAGGGAAATTTGGGAAGCGTGGTTGGTTAAATATTTTGTTATCCTGATTCATATTAGACGGCTCAGAGCTCTACCTGGTACACACCTCTGGTTTGTTTTCTGGTACATAAACATGGCTGCTTTTTATGTGTCAACTTAGTACCCATATATGTTTATTTAAGCCATATTTAATCTTCAGATAAAGATAAAGTGGAACTATCTTTATACCTATTCCAGTACTGCTATTCCACATATGAGTATAAATATACTAATATTTTTTCCATGAAGTATAATACAAACCAAACCAACATTTTCATCATAAGAGGATACAAAATCATTTCTTTCTTACTGGATACATACTTTCCTTGTTTATGTCTTTTTCCTTAAATAGTAGTAAATAAAATTGCTATTATTCATACCTCTTCTTTTTAACATGAAGATAGATGGGGGAAAACAAAAATATTTGATACACATATATAATATTCATGTCAATATTAGGAATAGTGCCCAAACTACTGCAGTTGGTGCTCCTGAGCTGCTAATATGCCCTGGCTAGCATTTCTAGCTGCCCTCTTTGACTCCTGGTTCCTCAACACACTGTCTGTAATTGGTTATGGTTCTGTCTTTGGTGTGTAACTCAAATCTTCACTTCTGAAGTTTGATGGTCATAAGAAAGCCTCTCTGAATCAGACTTTAGCTTTCTATTGACTTGAATAGCAGAGAACGGGGGTCCAAAAGGCTCCTTAGACCACCTCTTGATTGTAGGCTTCGTCTTACTTATCCACGTATGTAGTACTAACTCAGTTTCCCTCTCCAGTCTGATTACTCTCACCGAGCAGTAGACTAGCATCCTGCGTTAGGCCATCACACACTCAGCTACTGGGACCTTTGCTGTGTGTCTCAGAGGAAGAATTCTGCCTTTATGAGTGAAACAACCAAACCAGCAAAGTAAAAGCGTGAGAACAGAAAGAAAAGATTTTGCAGGTGGGTCTTAGTCACAGAGGTTATAGTGAGAGAATACAGTTGTGTCCGTGGCATCTGGCACCATGGATCCTCGCTGTACAGACCAATAACCCAGGTACAGGTTTGGAGCATTTGCTGCATCCTGGTGAACATTGCCCACGAGCACCAGGAGCTGGCAGCTAACGGTCTCTCCAAGTGAGGTTGGAATGGTTCCACCATGCCGTTATGTTAGTGCTTCCAGAATGACGGAGGAGCCAGGTGAGGATGAACAAGTTTTCTAAGCACAAGCCCAGGTCCCCACACTTGGGCGTGAAACGATCTTCCGTGGTCAGGAGCAATGCCACATGGAATACCGTTATGGCTTATGAGGCGTTTTGTAAGTGTGTGCATGGTGGTGTGGGCAGTGAGCCTGGAGGCAAGGAAGCTGTTCCCTGTTCACAGTGGGTAGCTACTGCAGGAGGTGCAAGGCATCCTGCCTTACATACTGAAGACGGTACATTTTTAACTTATCTGCCTTTACTCAGCTGGTTAACCAAACTAGGAAATGGAACCGCGTTACATACTTGGAGTTGGTCCAGGCTGTTGGCTATTCGAGCGCTCAGCGTTGAACAAATTTCTAAAAGTCTCGCATGACTCAGAGATCTGCAGGTTGAATGCACAGGTTCCTCCCCTGAACGAGTGAGTGAGTTGTCCATGCAACCCCGAGCAGAGGCGCTTACCTATATTTACTGATGGGAACAGAAAGGGCGCAGTGAAGGGAAAAACTCCTTAAGGGCAGTGAAGATAAAAGTGGACTTGGAACTTACGCAATGGCTGATTAAAGTTACAAAAATAAAGGTGAATAGAACGCAAAACTCTAAGGCAGATCGTAGTCCTATCGATCCTCGTCTATCAGGAAGGTAAGGTCAGAGGGAGGCCTGGTTCTGGAGAAACTGCTCTGCAGTTGCTTCCGTTGCCTAACGAAGTAGTGGAGATTGGACGGATTGGTAGAGCCACATTAGGATGCTGTTGTTGGAGCAACGGGCAGTGCTCGGTCAGGAGAAGCGACTCCTGCCTTCCTGCACCGGTGCTCGCATTCAGCTGCCCTGAGTGAGGTCTCCAGATTGTTCAAGATATTTGGACTACTCCTCGTAGAAGCAGAAATAACTGCTACTAGTGCTGGCCTGTCCTCCTGTCCTCGAGGGGCTAGGGCTGACTCGTATGTGTTCCCATCTGCCTTCTATATGCCGTCCCCTATACCTACCTCCATTCCTGGCTGCCTAGACACACAGATGATACCCTACATAGACCATCCTGCTTACTTCCAGAATTGGTTAAGGGCAAAGTTTTGTAACCTAACCTGTTATATTTATGTGTGTATGCAGAAATATCTTAGTGTTTCATTTTGTCTTGTTAGATCTCACTAACAAAACAAGCCCCAAAACCAAACAAGCCGCTTACACTCACAGAACACCCACAAAACATACATTCAATATACCTGCGTCTGAATGCTTAGAAGTATATTATGTAATATAAAGGTATATATAATATTTCTTACTGAGAAGAGACTTGAAACGGGTGGCTTTGCAATAGGCAGATATTTGGCATTTCACAGCTGTTCTGTTTGTGAAGACAGGTTTAAGATTTCCAGTTTTGCTTTGAAACAGGTCAAATGACTAAACAGAGAAAAGAAATCCCCTTACCAATTCTGTTTAGAGCACACAGTGCCCACTGCGAGGTATTCCAGACTATAATATTTCTGATATAACACTCCCCTTCCTGTCCTTCTTCCCACAGGGCCAGACACGGGGGACATGTGGGGGAGGAATCAGACCTCTCTGGCAGACTTCATCCTCGAGGGGCTCTTTGATGACTCCCTGACGCACCTTTTTCTCTTCTCCTTGACCATGGTGGTCTTCCTCGTGGCGGTGGGTGGCAACTCCCTCACCATCCTCCTCATCTGCGCTGACGCCCGGCTTCACACGCCCATGTACTTCCTGCTCAGCCAGCTCTCCCTCATGGACCTGATGCACGTGTCCACGACCATCCCCAAGATGGCGACCAACTACCTGTCCGGCAAGAGGTCCATCTCGTTTGTGGGCTGTGCAGTCCAGCACTTCCTCTACTTGTCTGTGGGTGGCGCGGAGTGTCTTCTCCTGGCTCTGATGTCCTACGACCGCTATGTCGCCATCTGCCACCCACTGCGTTATGCTGTGCTCATGAGCAGGAGGGTGGGACTGATGATGGCCGTGGTGTCATGGCTGGGGGCATCCATCAACTCGCTCATTCACACGCTGATCGTGATGCACTTCCCTTTCTGCGGGTCTCGGAAGATCCACCACTTCTACTGTGAGTATCCAGCAGTCGTGAAGCTGGTGTGCGGTGATGTCACAGTTTACGAGACCACAGTGTACGTCTGTAGCATCATCCTTCTCCTCCTCCCCATCATGCTGGTTTCTACATCCTACGGTTTCATCCTCCGCAGCGTCATCCAGATGCGTTCGGCGGGGAGTAAGAGACACGCCTTTGCCACGTGTAGCTCTCACCTCACGGTGGTGTCCCTCTGGTTCGGTGCCTGCATCTTCTCTTACATGAGGCCCAGGACCCAGCGCACTCCACTGCAGGACAAAGTTGGTTCTGTGTTCTACAGCATCGTTACCCCCACTCTGAACCCCCTGATCTATACTCTCAGGAACAAGGACGTGGCCAAGGCTCTGAGGAAGGTGCTGTGGAGGGACAGTGTCACCTAATGACATGACAGGCACTGTCCTGGGTGACGATAAATGGTGCAGGTTGGGGTGGTTACAGTGACCTGAGAGAACCTTCAGGACTCTTCAGGAATCCTGATCCCAGATGCTCTTTGACCACTGCAAGAATGACATGAGTGACATGATTTTACTTTTTAAGCATTTTTTAAATGATGAGTAGGAGTGACAACTATAATTTTGTGTCAGTTTGACAAGTCCTCTACCACTGAGATACATCTCCCACGTGCTCTCCTGTAAGAGCTGACTTTACTACTTTTCCTTCCGCTCCAATCTCAAAGCCTCTTTCAGTTTCTTTGCTTTGAGTCTTCTCATTATCTCAACATCTGTAATGTTGAGGTGTGGCAAAATTAGATCACAGACTCTTTTTGCGTGTTAATGACTTTGTAAGTAAACTTGAATGGCTTTATCATCTTAGATTTTTATTTTTATTTCTCTTGAAACCCTGACTCTTACATCCATCTATCAACACCACATCCCAACTAATCTAATAGATACAACATAACAAATCCCAAATGTACTTGTCCTTTCTGGGGTTCCTTAGCTCAGTGAATGGTACCAACATTACCTGTTTGCTAGGTCAGAAACCCAAGTGTCATTGACACCTGTTTTCTAACTATGAATGTTGTGCGACAGAAATGGCTGTCTCCAATGTTGTAAGGTGTACATTGGGAAATAACTACGTAACATGTGTGGAGACCTTGTATGAAATTACTTTCCCTATAAAAAGCACCCAAAGAGATCTCTTGCTCTTTTGTCATGTTGGCAAATGGCTGGGGCAGGTGGCTACATGGCTATTGACGAATCAGGAAGTAGGGTCTCATCAGACACTAAATATGCCCGCACCTAGTTCTTGATCTTAATATTACTGACTTCCAGATATGTGAGAAATGAGTGTAAAAACATCAATTGGTCTTTGCTCAGTGAAGCCCAAGTCCAAAATTTGGACATTCTTGTTCCTTCACACAGCAGCTAGAACGATCCTTTCAAAACATAGATCATTGTTACTACTCTCCTAAGAATCCCATCAGATATCCCCATACCCTGCAGAGATAAAAATCTATAATCTTGAAGGCTGTATATGAAGTGACCTCTCTCGGCTTCTTTTACATTTCCTCCCCTGTTTATTGTGCGCCAATCACACTAACTACCATTTCACTTCTTGAACATGGGAGCTTCCACTTGGCCTTTCCTCATGCTATTCTGGAAGCCATGGGAATGCTGGGAACTCTCTCATTCCCTGTGGATCTCCTCTAGAACGTAACCTTGCCAAACGTGCGTCTCTGACGATCCTATCACAACAACATTCTTCATCTTATTTATCCTTGCTCTATTTGCATAAAATATTACTTAACAAGTTATTGCTTACTGTGTGTCACTGATATTGTAATTACTAACTGCTTCACAATAATGTCCATTTCATTAGGGGAAAAAGCATGCTTTCTGTAACTCTTGTCTCACCTGTGCCAAGAAAAGAGGGAGGTACAGAAGAAATATCCAGGAACTTCTGGTTACATGAATCACCAGATTAAAGGGACCTACATTGTCTCAGTATGCCACCTGGTATTAACGGTGTCCAGGTGAGTGAGGGGCAAATGTGATAGAAGGATACAGGTAGTACTTTGATAAGACTTAGTCACTTCAGACAGCCAGAGGGTCCTGTTTTGTAAGTTCAGGGTCCCTACATCTCAGTGAAACTTCCTGGGAGTGGGGAACTAAAAAATTGGAAGTAGAATAACATTTTTTCCACCATTTTGATGAATATATATATATTATGCACATATATATTTTCTATATATATATGATACATAATGTTTACAATGGAGTTGACAATTTGTGCACATATATATCACATCAACATTATGATCCCTTCCTCTCCCTATTTTGGCCCTCCCACACTCTCCCGATCCTCCCTAACTTGCACTGTGACATCCATTTGGTTTTACAGAATGCCTGTATTCTGAGTGAGAATGACAAATTTTACATCTTGCTTATACCACTAGTGAGAAGAAACCTTAAAACTTAATCATTGTGGCTGAACTAGCTAGATTTCCAACCACCTAAGTCCATTCTCAAGTTTTGGGTCCTACTTTGCCAGAGCGTGGTTGGCCAGAAGTGGCATGTCATTAATGGTTCCAGGAGTAACTCTTGATAAATGATTGACAGAAGTTGACACACAAAGGACCCAGATTCTGATAAAAAATTGATGTATCCTCACTGCAGCAATAAACCATACAAACCTAAATCTAACTATTGATACTACAATAATTTCTTTTATCCAGGGTTTCTTTCCTATTTTATAAGACCCCAGAAAGAAATGAGAATGACATTTAAACAAAAAATCCTTATTTTATTATTTTTTGCATTTATTCAAGAACATCATCTTCAAAATAATTGGAACCAACAAGTGAGCTCAAGAAATGGACAGATAGCTGCAGAAACTTGCTGAACGATTCCCTTCACACCCCCTAATCATAGCTTCTGAGTTCTAAAGCCTCTTCCGACTCAGACGTTTGCTGTATGGCGGCGAGAAAGCTGGCAAAGTAAAAACACCGGAAACTCTCACAAGTCTTTTCACAGCTAATTGGCCCACAGAGTGAATATTCCCATGGTTACCTTTAGAAGCAGCATCCCCAAGTCTCATTCCCCTGACCCTACAACAAACTCCAGGTAAAGTCCCTTGGGTCTGCGCCTCTCAATTTGTAGAGCACAGACTAATTGGCATCTTGAGCAGAAGAGAACCACAATGTGTCTTCTGGGTAGGAGCCCCTGAAGTCATCACTTCAGTGTCCCCCGTTGGCCGTAGCTGACATCACAGGTCCTCCTGGTTCGTGTCGCACAGAGGCTGGTACTCTTCCCTCGTGACTGTCATGGTGGGCCCAGCATGCTTTCATTCCAACCGCTATGGTTACTGGTGAGGCGACATTTGAGCAGTCTTCCTGACGGCATAAGCCAAATTCATATTGTACCAAGTAGTAAGGCGGGGAAAGCTGCAAGGAGAGGGCTTGGGTGACCAGAGCAACCCAAATATTCAAAGCAGCGCTTCTCTTGACTCTGGCAACATTGGCGATTGAGCCAATGAAGTGGCTAGTATATTTAGCATCATAATCAGGTAACGTTAATAGAAATTCTTATTGTCCAAACTGTCAATGTAGGATGGAAACACGGTTGACGTACACGTGCAGAGCCTGAGGAAGCATCTGGATGATTCCCATGGCTTGTTGGTAGCACTTGAAGAAATCCAGCTACTTACTCTATCCTACTGTGTGCTGACAGAGTTCAAAATCCAAGCACACATTGTGAGGTTGTCACAGTATCACATGACCTGTGATGTTTGGTCACGGGATCCTTAGGGCAAATAGCGATGACTGTCTTGTCTCAATACTTCCTTAGTCATGTCGTTAGTAAGTGGAGATCTTAATCAGATGAGCGCTTAAAAAAATAAAAGAAAAAGTAACCACGCTTAGGTGACCAACAGTTAATGTGTGGGTCAGTGCAGAATATTCCTCCCTGTCTACGCCACTTCAGTGCTTGTTCTGCCCACCAGTCTGCAGAGAAAACCCAGGTAAGGCGACGCTGGGACGTGGGATATGAGGCTTCCTCTATGAGGAGCTAGGCCATTGTCATCTGTCCTGAAGTTGGCGTGCGATGTGGGTCACCCCACTATGAAAGGCAGAGAGACGATTGAGAGCCACAATCAGCGTGGAAATTCTTTAGGCAAGTTACCTAAAGGAGGAAGAGAGGGAGGGTCAGACGCTGTGGAGATTTATAAATATAATTGGGCTACAGTGAAGAAAGAGGGAAGTACTGAATAATTAAACGAAAGGCTGCTGTGTTAGAAACTCAAGTAGGTCGGTGGTGGATTTGGGAGGAAAGCGGGACTCATTTCGCCTCCGGGTCCACATCCAGCGAGTGAGGAAAAACACAGCGTACGTTGCTGATGATTAAGCAAAGCCTCGGGCTTCCACATTATCGGGCAGAGGAAGAATTAATGTGACCCATTTGTTACTGAGCTAACTATACTTGGAAGCATTTGATCTTGAGCTCTTTGCTATAAAGCTGAAGCGAATGATCAGAAAACCAGGCAAGTTTAGGGAGATGTCCGGAAGAAAGAAAGAAAGCAGACTGGTGTAAATATTGGCAGGTTTATTGCAGACTATTTTTTTGAAGTGATGCTCCACCTGGAGATTGAGATCTCGCTCTGATTAGCATTCACGTGATAATTAGGGAGAGGAGAATTTGGGAAGTGTGGCTGGTCCAATATTTTGTTATCCTGATTCAAATTAGAGGGCTCAGAGCTCTACCTGGGCCATATCTCTGGCTTGTTTTCTAGTGCATAAACATGGCTGCCTTGCACGTGTCAACTTAGCACCCGTATAGGTTTATTTAACCATATTTAATCTTCAGATAAAGACAAAATGAAATTATCTGATACCTGTTATGATACTACTATTCTGTGTATAATAAAAAAAATATAAATTTTGCCCATGAAGTGTACACATTAAACCAACGTTTTCTTCACGAGGATACAAAATCCTTCCTTCCCAACTGGACACACACTCCCCCGGTTACAACTGCTGCACGTTGAGATGTGGAGTTGCCATTATTCAGGCCTCTTGCTTTGCTCTGGCCGCTGTTGGGAGCTGCTGTTCTTTAACTCCTCAGTCCACAATATATTGCCTATGACTTATTCTTGTTTCTCGCCTGGCATGTGATTATAATCTTCATTTCTGAAGGCCCGGGGCCATTAGCAGGCCTTTCTGGGTTGGATCTTAGTTTTCTATTGGCCCAAATCTCAAAACATGAGAGTACAGAAAGGCTCTGTAGAACATCCCTTGAGTGTAGACATCATACTCTCTATCCCCTTGTATAGGAGTAACTCAGTTTCCCTTGGTAGTCAGGATTAACCCCGTCAGCCAATCTTAACCTCCTTCTTAATACATGGATTCAGTTATTATGATATTTCCAAAGAGACAAGGTAGCAATCTCACACCCAGCATTGCTGAGTGTCCAGAGGAAGAATTTCTTTTTTTTAGTAAGTGAGATTTAAATCTGCAAAATAAGAGTGTCGGAGCAGCAGGCATACATTTTGCAGGTGGGTCTTAGTCACAGAGGTTATAGTGAGAGAATACAGTTGTGTCCGTGGCATCTGGCTGCATGGGTCCTCGCTGTACAGACCAATAACCCAGGTACAGGTTTGGAGCATTTGCTGCGTCCTGGCGAACATTGCCCATGAGCACCAGGAGCTGGCCGCTAATGGTCTCTCCAAGTGAGGTTGGAATGGTTCCACCATGCCGTTATGTTAGTGCTTCCAGAATGACGGAGGAGCCAGGTGAGGATGAACAAGTTTTATAAGCACAAGCCCAGGTCCCCACAGTTGGGCGTGAAATGATCTTCCGTGGTCAGGAGCAATGCCACATGGAATACCGTTATGGCTTATGAGGCGTTTTGTAAGTGTGTGCATGGTGGTGTGGGCAGTGAGCCCGGAGGCAAGGAAGCTGTTCCCTGTTCACAGTGGGTAACTACTGCAGGAGGTGCAAGGCATCCTGCCTTACATACTGAAGACGGTACATTTTAATTTATCTGCCTCTACTCAGCTGGTTGGTCAAACTAGGGAATGGAACCGCGTTACATACTTGGAGTTGGTCCAGGCTGTTGGCTATTCGAGCTCTCAGCGTTGACTGCAGCTAGGCTGCTCTTGGGAGTGGAAGTCGTTCCTGCTGAAGCCACACGTTACCTTCTTTCTGGCTGCTGTGTTCTTGGTCCACTGGGCGATGACAGAAGTGACTGAGGAAAAAGAAAGCTGGTATTCGAAGGGCAGGGTAGCGCCTCCTCGGGGCGAGTCATCCATTCTGTGCAAGGCGCGACTTTTCCTTGTTTTTTTTTTTTTTGAAAAATATGAATACAGTGCGTTGTATACTTGTCAAATACTGTTGAAGTTGCAAAATATAACAGGAGGCCTATGAGTCAGGGAAAGAAGGTAAACCAATGTGAAATAAAGTTTTTTTTTCCTCTTTGGAGGAAAAGTTAGGATGTGTTTGCTGTATGTTAAATGTATTATATTCTGTTAGTTGGATGACTTATTATTTCTACTTGAGATGTGCTGTGTCTGAAAGACACGTGTGTGTCAGTCTTGCAGAAAATGGACTCTGGAGGCGTCATGATGCACCCCCTTGGCTAGGATGAACTGCGTTTCCCAGCATTCTCATTTTGACGGGTTTCTGGTCAAGGTGAGCCACAGAGGAGCTTCCTGGGAGACCTGGAGGCAGCGGGAGGAGGCTGTTTTCTGTTTGTGCATGCTGCCGGTGCTGTCCTGACTCCCCCTACTGGGATGCAGCTGCTCTGCCTTCCCCTGGATCCTCCGTTAGCTTCTTCCCCACATAGGTGTGGTATGTCTCATTTCAGGACAAAGGCATCAAAGACCAAATTTCTAAAACTCTCAAACGACTCAGAGTTCTGCATGTTGAATCTGCCCTGAGCAGAGGTGCTTACCCACAATTACTAATGGGAATAGAAAGGATGCAGTGAGTAGAAAAGCGGCTCAAGAGCAGTGCATGATTTACAGAGGCTAAAAGCAGACTTGAAGCTTACACAATGGCTTTGATTAAAATTACACAAAATACAGATAGATAAAAGACAAAATGCAGTAGTGGAGAGTTGACAGATTTATAGAGCCACGTTAAGATGCCACTGTCAGAGCAATGGGGCTGCGTTCAGTCAGGAGAAGTGACTTCCGGATTTCCACACAGGTGTGTGCATTCCTTTCCATTGAGGCAGGTTTCAGGATTCTTCAAGACACCTGCATTACCCATTGTAGGTGCAGCAAGAGCCACTACTGGTTCTGGCCCCGACTAGTGGGGCTATGGCTTGTGCTTGTGGGTTCCAGCCTTCCCCCCCTCATTTTATTGATATGTATGAGTACAAAATTTAAGGTTTACAATGCAGTTGAGCATTTTGTGCACCTACATATCTTGTCAAGGTGACAAGGGCTTTCCCCCTCTCCTTATTCCTTCCCCCTTCTCACCCCTCCCTCCCTCCCCGCTATACCCCCCTGGTTCACTTTGTTTCTCATTTTAAGTTCCACGAGATAATTGTGATCTGAGTTTCACATGTCAGAGACCATTCGATGTTTCACCTTCTGCTTCTGACTCACTTCACTAAGCATGATGTTCTCAAGCTTCTTCCATTTGCCTGCAAAAGCCTCCACGCTGTTGGACTTTGTTGATGCATAGTATTCCATTGTGTATAAATACCACAGTTTGCGTATCCATCGGCCTGTTGATGGGTATTTTGGTGACTTTCATATTTTAGCTATTGTTAGCTGTGCTGCTATGAACATGGGTATACACATATCTCTGTTGTGTTTTGGCTTCTTTTGGATATATTCCTAGGAGGGGTGTCACTGAATTGAAGAGGATATTTATTTCCAGTCTTTTGAGAGCTCTCCATACTGCTTTCCAAAGGCATTGTACAAGTTTACACTCCCACCAGCAGTGTAGGAGGGTTCCTTTCTCCCCACAGCCTCGCCAGCACTGATTGCTATTTGACTTGTTGATATAGGCCATTCTCTCTGGAGTAAGATGACATCTTAGCATTGTTTTGATTTGCATTTCTCCTATGGCTAGGGATGTTGAACATCTTTTCACGTATCTATTGTCCAGCCTGCCTTTTATGTGCACACTTTATATCTACCTCCATTCCTGACTGTTTAGACACACTCATGTTACCCTATGTAGACTGTTGCATTTATTTCCAGAATTTGTTAAGGGCAAAATTTTCTAACATAACCATTTATACTTATGTGCAGATGTAGAAATTTCTTAGTGATTCAATTTCTCCTGTTTGATCCTGACTAACAAAATAAGCAATAAAACCAAACAAACCATATGTATTCACAAAATACCCACAGAACACACATACATTTAATATACATATATTTCTATAAATACATACAAGTATATTATATATTGTATAACATACAATATTTCTTACTGAGAAGAGCCTTGAAATTGGTGGCTTAGCAATAGGTCGATGTTTGGCCTTTCACAGTGTTCTTGTTTGTGAAGACAGATTTAAGGTTTCCAGCTTTGCTTCGAAACAGGTTAAATGACTAAACAGAGAAAAGAAATCTTCTTTACAAATTAGAGCACACAGTGCCCACTACGAGGTATTCCAGACTATAATATTTCTGATATGACACTCCACTTCCTGTCCTTCTTCCCACAGGGCCGGACACAGGGGACATGTGGGGGAGGAATCAGACCTCTCTGGCAGACTTCATCCTCGAGGGGCTCTTTGATGACTCCCTGACGCACCTTTTTCTCTTCTCCTTGACCATGGTGGTCTTCCTCGTGGCGGTGGGTGGCAACTCCCTCACCATCCTCCTCATCTGCGCTGACCCCCGGCTTCATATGCCCATGTACTTCCTGCTCAGCCAGCTCTCCCTCATGGACCTGATGCACGTGTTCACAACCATCCCCAAGATGGCGACCAACTACCTGTCCGGCAAGAGGTCCATCTCGTTTGTGGGCTGTGCAGTCCAGCACTTCCTCTACTTGTCTCTGGGTGGTGCGGAGTGTCTTCTCCTGGCTCTGATGTCCTACGACCGCTATGTCGCCATCTGCCACCCGCTGCATTATGCTGTGCTCATGAGCAGGAGGGTGGGACTGATGATGGCTGTGGTGTCATGGCTGGGGGCATCCATCAACTCGCTCATTCACACGCTGATCGTGATGCACTTCCCTTTCTGCGGGTCTCGGAAGATCCACCACTTCTACTGTGAGTTGCCAGCAGTCGTGAAGCTGGCATGTGGCGATATCAGTGTTTACGAGATCACTGCCTATATCAGCACCGTCGTCCTTCTCCTCCTCCCCATCATTTTTGTTTCAATATCCTACGGCGCCATCCTCCGCAGCATCATCAGGATGCGTTCGGCGGGGAGTAAGAGGCACGCCTTTGCCACGTGTAGCTCTCACCTCACCGTGGTGTCGCTCTGGTTCGGTGCCTGCATCTTCTCCTACATGAGGCGCAGGTCCCAGCGCACTCCACTGCAGGACAAAGTTGGTTCTGTGTTCTACAGTTTCATCACTCCTACCCTGAATCCTCTGATCTACACTCTCAGGAATAAGGATGTGGCCAAAGCTTTGAAAAAATTGCTGCAGACAGACATCATCAAATGACAACGATTGTAGCTGCCCTGAGTGTCGGCCAGAGGAAGGAGAGCTCTTCCATTTGATATGGGGAAACCTTTGAGATTTTTCAAGAATCTAGATTTCTGATGCTTACTGAGTACTTTAAGAGTGAGGTAGTTGATATAAAATTTCAATGTTTTGGTGTGGTCGCAGCCATCCAAATACCATGAAATATTTACGTTTCCACAAGGCTTAGAGAATTGGGAAAAATACTTAACAATGGCCTTTAAAAGAAGGAAGAAAGGCCAGTGACATGATACAAAAGATAGAAATGTAAAGGTATAAAGGCCTTTCTCATCATTCTTTTCTTAAAAGAGCCACACACAAATCATGCCCGTAGAAGGTATTTGTCATGCTTCGCTAAAATCTGAAGCGCTACGTGAACGTGAAAGTCCCTGCATGGCTTGGCACCCTCGTCCTCGTCCGTCTCCCTGGGCTTACTCTGTGCCACTCGCATTCACCACCTATCTGGCTTCCTTTTTCCTTCCCCTAGTAGGGGACATCATTATTTTCCTACTTTCCGAAGGATGGCCCTTAAAGATTGTAACAGGGGGCTGGAGGAATGGCTCAGCGCTAAGTCAAGCACTAAGTACTCAAGTTCGATTTCCCAGCACCACAGAAGCCGGGTGTGGTGGCACACGCCTGTAATCCCAGCACCTGGGAGGCTGAGACAGGTGGATTGCCGAGTCCAAGGCCAGCCTGGGCTCTGAAGTGAATTCAGGACCAGCCTGGACCACAGAGCGAGACCCTGTCTCAAAAAAAAAAAAAAAAAAAGATTGGAATAGAACTTCCTGTGTGTTTTTAACGTACTCTGCCCCAAATTTTGCATTTCAATGATGTATTAGTAATGTTCTTCCTTTTCCTGGCCTTATCATCTCATATTTTCACAATAGTCCTTAGTGAGACAGTGCATCATGTTTTTACAGAGCAGTTATCTTCTGCCTTATTACACTACGAGTTCCTGGTGGACAAGGACCTCTTTTTCTTTACTCTTGCCTTGCCAGTGCTAAGAAAAAGCCAGACATAAAGCAAGCACTCACGAGCTATGTGTTAACATGAATTAATAGATTATAGGGACATAGTTTCCTTTTTAGTATCCCATCTGATATCCATGATATTTAAATCAAAGAGAGGCAATGTGAAAAAATCATACAGCACGCACTTCGGTGGCGAGACTTCCTCATGCCAGCCAGGCAGGGAGGCGTCCCACACAGGGGCAGATGTCTAGCTTCACCACCGGCTTTCCCACGGGACAGTGGTCTGCAGAACGACAAAGTGGAGAACTAAAGTGTCTTTCTGCCACTACGAGTAGACCAGAATATTGTGAAGCCCTGGGGTTCATCTTCAGAAGACCTTGGGGTTCAGGAGCAATGGTAGGTGCACTTCGACAGCTACTTATTGTTTCTTTCATTTTTGTGGCACTGGTGATTAAATTCAAGTACACACAGCAAGTGCTCTGCTGCAGAGCTACCTGTCCCATTCTTGACAGATATTTTCATTTTGGGAAATGGGCAATTTTATTTTGCCATTTTGTTCGACATAAACCCCTCTCATGAGTTGGATGTCACAACACGCACGTGAACCTAAGGATGTTTCCTTCCAATACCCCAGCTGCAACTACAATTAAGTTTCAAGGAAACAGCAGCTGGGTTGCTCTGAAGGGAAGGAGGGTTGCATATGTCGCTTTCCCACAATCCAACCCGGAGACAGAGGTGTTTCTTTGATTACCTTTCTCTGTATATACACAACTATGGTTCTGTGAGGAATGCTGTAAGATTATTTGCCAACAAAATGCTTAACCCACACGTACAGAAGGTTTTAACTAGTGCTTACATCATCCAAAAGTCGATAAGCAGTGTTGTCTGTCCTCTGAGGGATCATTCTCAGACACAGCAGAGAATTGCATTCAGAGGGGAAAAGTTCTGATTCTAAAACTTGTCCGTTTTGCCTCAAAGAGGAGTGGCCCTAGGTAAACATTTACAGCAATCCATTAAAAGAAGCTGCTGGAGACTTGGCTCCATTGGAGCATTGGCGACAGTAAGCTTTGGAAAGTACGTGAACCGGCCCTTCACAACATGCCCGTGTAGATACATCGCAGTTGACACTGAGATTGACACAGTCTCACTGTGTCTAGAGCCCTTCTGACTTGTCTCACCGTCCATGTCTGAGATGGTTAGCTGTGTCAGAGCGGGCAAGCTCATGTTAGTGTAACCAATCAACGCGTTGTGCCAAGTCTGTCACTGACGCTTCCCGTCTCTTGCTCTATGCTCTCCTGTTGACATGGAGGCATGAGATACTGTAACACTTATTCACACTGTATGTGAAAACACTTAGAAGTGCTGGGAAGTTAATGTTCTGTATAGTGAACCTTTGACTACGGCAAGACGGGAATTAGCAAACGACACCCTACTATTTCTGCCTGAGAGCAGGCAAATCATTTTTCTGCTTCTCAAAAGATGATCTGCAAGATTTTAATGGGTGTTTTTCCTTCTTTGGGTGTTTTTTTTTTTTCTGTACTTTGTCCTGAATTTCCCAGTGTATTTGTTTATGAGACATTTTTTCACTATTGTAGAGCAATGTGTTCATTAAAGCTAACCACGGTCATTGAGGTAGGTAGATTTCTAAACACTTTATTTTTCTCGAGTTCTGAATTCTATCAGAGCAGGGTATTACAAAATGACAGCTCATGAGTG
Organism: Ctenodactylus gundi; assembly: GCA_004027205.1. Lineage (NCBI taxonomy): Eukaryota > Metazoa > Chordata > Mammalia > Rodentia > Ctenodactylidae > Ctenodactylus > Ctenodactylus gundi. Next base: position 25,802 of record PVKB01007822.1, read on the forward strand.
ACCTCCAGAAGCAACCCTTAATAAATGACTCACAATATTCGATGAGTTAATATTCCCGCTTCCCTTGCTTATCAGAATGTGGTCATTTTAAGGCATATGCTCTGTTCTGACTTCTAAATTCCTAGTAAGAACAAACTTCACCCGACAATGAAGATAAGTGAAAGACCCCCAGTGGAGTGTCTTCCCTCGGGAGAGACCCCGGCCCCAAGGATCAGACGAGACCACTCGAACGGATGCAATCAGCAAGAGGTTTATTTAGTTACACAGGTACCTGGGGCGCTCAGTTCCTCTGAGGGGACTGGTGCGCCGCTGGGTCTGTGCTGGAAGTTTTTATAGGGTTGGGGAGCATAAGCGGGGTTACAGAAGCGAGACGCACGTAGTTACTGGGACTTCATTGGTTAATTTTAAATGGGGCTAGGGTGAACAAGCTCGCGCCCGCATAGTTACCATGGAGATCAGATACGGTGCTGACTTGGCTCATTGTTGGGAACCAAGGACAGTCGTCAGCCATCCTTCCCCCACCTAGCTGCCGAGAGCCGCCGTTAGCCAACCCTCCTCCACCCAACTGAGGTCTGCAAAAGACTTCTAAACCACTAGATAACGGCTTAGCCTTGAGAGTGGAGAAGTGTGATAGCAATGAAGAAAACCCACTTTTGTCCCTGGGCAACAGCCTGAGAAGATTTCTTTATTTTTCCATTCCTCTCTTGGGCCAGGTGTCCAGCCACAGATATTTCTGTCTG
>PVKB01007823.1:0-26516 GCA_004027205.1 Ctenodactylus gundi
TGCTCTCTCCAGGAAGAGACCTGCCTTATCAGTTCTTAATGGCTATTGATGAGGAACAGTAAGGCAAGAGGGTATAAATGGGCAGAAGGGGCCCTAATTCAGGGCTGGGGCTGGAGGAAGGAGGATGTGGGCCCAGGGACCTCTCTAGGTCTACTCACATCAGAATTATGTCTCTCCTCCCCAGGAAAGAGTGCTTAGCTTAGCCCAGCTTCCAATAAACAGAGTCCCTAGAGCCTGGGGGACCACTAAGGCATCTGTGGATCACATCACAAACCCCCAAAGAACAGAGCTGTTAATGACACCTTCCACCCCTGCCTGTGTTTCCTTCCACACACATGCATTTCTGCAGCCCCTAGCATTCCCAAACACTCATTAGGATGGCTATTCACACCTGAAACCCAGCTCCCTGATGCTTCTCGGCAGCCTCTTAGCTCCCAAGGCCTCTTCGGTTTCAGGCCCTCACCAGGTTCTTAATTCCCCTTATTGTCCTTTCCCCACCACAAAACAATGGGCAACCCCTTCTTACCACCTCTGTAATGTACTGTGCTTCTTTCTTTTTGTTAAAGGAGAGGTTTGTTTGGGGAGGGTGTGCTGGAACCAGGCTTTGCCCAATGGCGGCAATTTAATCAAAGCATCTACTCTCTCTACTCCCTCAGCTCTGTGCCTGGCACAATGGGCATTGAGGGAATTAAGATCAACTCCTCAACCCGAAGGGACTCCCAGACAACCCAGAAGATACAGATCCAACTGCCAAAAAGTCACCAGTTCCCCACATGTCAGAATTAGACACTTATTTTCAACACATTTTCAGTGTTTCCAAATCTTTCTAATTAGTCACTAACTTTTAAAACTAGAAAATTCACGTAAAATTTTACTTCCAAAGTTTTGCTTCAGTGTAATCAATCTAAAACATAAAACCTCTTCCCTTTTTTTAAAAAAAAAAAAAACCCTCCAGACAATGCACAAAATCAAAATCACAGTTGATCCTGAATTCATCTGACAGGAGAGGTTATATCAAAGCACTCTGCGCCCTTGATAGGCTGCTCCAAGGAAGAGCAGAAGAGGAAGCTGAGACAGGAAGTCTAGACAATATCATAAACCAAAATCAAGAGACCACCAAACATCAACTGGAGCAAGGTAAGGTTTTTATGGCCAAGCTGTCCCTGGATTCCAGGTGAGTCTTCAGAAAGCAGCCCCTCCTGAGCTTAACAAAGAATTTATATAGACACCAGTGGAGTGATTTTACATTATTACATAGCAACTTATCACAACCCGGCATCCGGCCATTACTCTTGACAGGTTGTTACGTTATTACAAAGCCACCAATTATAACCTGACACCCAGTTACTTTTAGCGGGCTGATACATGCCTTCTGGAGGGCTGTTACATGCTTGAGGTTAGGAGTCATGGGGAGGTTAAATCTTGGGCCTTATCATATGACTCCAGAAACATTCTGTTAAGAAAGCAAGTAGATACAGAAACAAATAATGCATTAGCAGTTCCTGAAATTTACTGAGTACAAAATACCACAAGATTAAATCATAACCGGGGGTTACAGAAAGGTGTAGCAACTTGGGATTACAGAGAGCTACAGAGTTACAGGAGTCCTTTTAACATACATAAAATTGAGTCACTTGAGCATAACTGCTAGTTTGGGTTTTTATGGCACCATCAAAGACAGAAGTCAGAACAGTAAATTCAAATACAAAATTAGGATAGGAAGTCCAGCTCAAGAGGAAAAGGTGGCCACCTTCCGAGCAGAAAAGGAAATGTGGCTCACTGGTTTTAAGAGACCCACAGGCCTGCGGAGGGCACCGGCTACCCCTGTGAAGAAGGTCTAAACCCACTCTCTACACTCTCTTCCGCCCCTTTTTGGATGTTCCTCACAAAACCCTTAAGGTGAGAGCAGCACACGCTACTGCCACCTGGTTCACGTGAGGACCCATTGTTGCAGGAGGACAACAGGGAAGATCCTCTACCCGTGATTGGTAAGCAAGAAGCAAAACACCGCTAGTCAGAACAGGGCGTAGCAAGAACTGCAGTGAGAAATGCAAAACACCTGCAAACCTGGACCAGGCAGAGCAATAGGGGCTACACTCTCCCTTCTCTGAATTCTGACCCGTACTTATTCTTCTGTTCTTTCTCTGGGATAACAAATATTTTTACTGTCTAAGTCGATACAGTAAGTGCTTAGCAAGCATTTAGTAGAAAAAAATTAGTACAGAAAAACCGAAGTAAATAAATGAAAAAGAAACAAATGACCAACATATGGGAGGTAAAATTGCCTTCCTGCTCCAGATACGTCAGCTGGCTCTACCTCTCATCAAACACAGCTCCACCGTTCCCCAAATCCACTTCTAGAATAACTTCTCTGCCTTGAAGTTCTCAGGAAGTCTGAGTTGGGGCTTCCACCAAGATGGAGAAACGCATACAGTTTGGTGGATGTGCATGACAAGTTAGCAACTCTGGCAAACACAGACTAAGGCAGTCAGAAGAGCAGCGGGCACAGGATCATGAAGTTGGGAGCCAGATGCTTGAGTGTGAGTCCCCGCTACAGAAAGTTCCTGAAACATTCTGTTCTTCCATTTCCTCATTTGTAAAATGAGGGTAAATCATGATACCCACCCCGTGGAGTTGCCACACACAGTAGGTTCACGTTAATTGGGAGTTGAATGTGTACAACTGGACCTGGCACCCAAAATTCTGCAAGAGCAGTTCCTGCTATCAGTATTGACTATTTTACATTAAATATATCGTGTGTTACTTACTACTTCAAACTATATCTCTCAGAAACTGATTCCCAATGATCAAAAACTAAATTTGAACAGCTGTTTTTTTTCATCTGTCAGTGAGACATCATTCACTCATCTAATGGGACAAAGTGTTTCAGCTTCTGCCACAACCCCAGCTTTGGGAAACCGTGGAGACAGTCATCACACAGCACAAGAAAAATACCATGAGATGCTGGTTAAGAAGCATCATGTCAACCTTGGGCTGTGTAGACAAACAGCTTAGTCTTACTGATCTCCAGAAATCTGCTTCCATTTTCACCTCCAACAGGCATGAAGGTCCAAACTTTGGCCCTTCTACTAAAGTCTTCAGGTATGCTTGACGGGTTTTCTAGGACCTCAGAAATAACTTCCTTTAAAAGGTATAGGGCTTAAATTACTTTTAGGAGTCTCTGAGGAAGGTTCTGGGGTTCCCAGAAGGTCAAACTCCCATCTCCACCTACTATAGTTCCCTTTCTTGCTCCTACCCTGTCCACTAAGCCAGTTCCCTGGGTTAGTTAAACAGCTCTGGCTGTGAGACCCGTGTACAGTGGCTTATTTATCCAGCTTCATGGAGCTGAAACCCTGAAAGAAAAAAAAAATGTCAAGAAAGATCAATTAAGCTTGGAATGGATGGAGAAATGAGGCTTGAGCCACACAGTATATGTGCAGCCAAAGCACTGGAAACCACAGTGGACAGCAGGTGATGAATCCAGCAGAACAGCGGCCCGAGATGACAGCCGGGAAGCCACATCAAGAGGAAAGAGATGGCGGCATGTAAAGAACCCTGGCGGGGGGCGCAAGAATTGTGATGCAGGCAGTAGTCACCACGAACTCGACACACAATGAGTTACGTTCTGGGCAGTATAAGGAGCTCAGGTTCTGAAACCAAAGCTCTAGGTTCAAATCCTGGCTATACATACTCTTATAAGCAGTGTGACATTGGGAAAATTCTCTAACCTCTGTGTTTTTGGTTTCATCGTGTACAAAGTAGGGTTCATAATAGTAGTCACTCCCACGGTTAATGGGAGGACGAAATCAACCAAGGCACGCAAAGCATTCAGAAGACTGTCAGATGTACAGATGCCTTCAAGAAACATTAGCAGAAGTTACTAGAAACAAGGAAAATGATCTAGGGAGAGGGATTATTCTGGAAGAGGGGGCAAGCACAGCTGGGGAGCACTCCTATGCATTTTACTTATGTGGATTCAAGATAAATATACAACAGCTCCTAACTGCAAGTCATTTCCTTCAGCCAGCCGGCTCTCAAAAAGCAGTCATCTGCACCAAAGATAGCTGAAAAAAAAAAACTGGATAAGTAAAACTCATTCCGAAAAGGCACAATGTACACAAAATAACAGACATCATACTTCATGAGCAATTTTACATACTTTTCTAAAATTTTGGCTCTCCATTATTTTCTTCCTTCACACTGGTTTTGGTATTTTATCTTCATAGAGTAAGTAATCATCTGGATTCACTCCCAGTGCCAACTCTGGAGTGCTGACTGCCTGGAATGTCAGAGGGGAGGATGATTTGAAGGCTCAGGGACAAGGAATTCTGAGACTGACTAGCAGCGTTGGCAGGACACTGGTAGAATGCAGCAGGATGTACCATCCCTGGTCTAGCTCACTTCTGAGAGGCCTCCACTTCTGATGAGACAGACGCTTACCTGAAACTCCCAGAGGGGAGAACATAACGAGGGAGACACAAGGAAGCAGAAGACTCAGGAGCGAAGTCCACCCGACAGAACATCTCTGTACCTGGAACCTGAATTCTCCCAAGCCAGAGAGTCCTGTGACGAAGTCCAGCCACTCATGTGCTGTGTGAACCTGAGCCAAGTCCCTTTGGCCTTGAGGCTCACTTTTCCCCTCTGTAAAACGGTGCCTGAGGTAAGCATCAGCTGTTTGTACTACTAGGATTGCTCAACATTGCTTCTCATGGCACAGGGGAATGGGCTAGGTTGGAGCAGGGAGCTGAGTAACCAAAAAGGGACGTGGGAACTGTGGACATCACCCTCAGCTCCATGGCTGGAGTCTGGCATATACACGTCCAAAGTCTAGATCTGAACATCCAACTACCTATCTGCGTATCTTGGGATTCTCAGAGACACCTACATGGGTGATAAGTCCAAAATGAAGTTCTCATTCATGATCTCCATAGCCACCAAGACTTCTCCCACTAGCTACTAGTAACAGAAGGTACAGTTTGTTGCTTTAGAAGGATCTTTGGTCCCTCCCTTTTCTTGACTGCCATCAATAAATTCTCTGAGTCAAATCCTACTATAGTTTGGGTCCACCCCGTGCATTAAAGGCTTGGTCCTAACCCATGGCTACTAGGAGGTAGCAGAACCTTTGAAAGGTGGGGCCTGGTGACAGGTCCCAAATCACTACGGTTAAGTCCATGAAAGAGACTATGGGATGACAAACCCCTACTGTTTCCCTCTGCCTTCCAGCCTCCAGGAAGTAAGATGCTTTCTCTGCTGTATGCTCCCCGCCATAACGCACTGTCTTATCACAGGCTCACAGGCAATGGTCCCAAGCAGCCTTGCAGCAAAACCCCCTGAAACACAAGCTAGAGTAAACTTTTCCTCCTTATAAGTTGATTGCCTCAGGTATTTTGTCACAGTGATAAAACACTGACTGACACACCCCCAAGTATACACTGAAGGCTCATGTTTTTGCCTCGTCTCTGCTATCACCATTCTACATGAAGCCATCATGGTATCCCTCCCAGATAGCTTCAATGCCCCCTAATTGACCTCTTGGTATCTCGTGTTCCTTTTCCCACAATCAGTCCCCCATTCAACACTTATAATGGGCATATTGATATCCTGCCATTCCCTATTTAAAACCACCCAATGAATTCAGTTTCTCTAGAACAAAATTTAAATCTCTTACAAGATGATATATGAGTTGGCCCCAGCCGACCCTCCTGTTTTTATCTCATTCTAAATTTCCATGAGCTTTTCAGGTTCCAGCAACATTGATTTTTGATATTTCAAGAGACCAGAGTAAACTGTCACTCTAGTGTCTGCCAACAGACTCCCTCCTCATACTTGTGCTGTCTGGAAGTCTCTGTTGGTCCCCACCTCAGACAGATTCAGGCCTTACTGTGGCCTATGGAACAGTGAGATTTCAGTCAACCTAAAGTCAGACACCACTTGCACATTGGCCTTCGCCTCCTGAAGCATCCCCTCTTGGAATCTTTTTTACTCTGTGCTATAGTTTGGGTAAAGGCCCCCAAAGCTAGAATTGAGGGCTTGGCTAGAGTCTCAGCCACTACTAGGAGGTGGTGAAAGCTTTACACGATGGGATCTAATGCAAAGAAGTTGGTCACTGGAGGCATGATCTTGAAACAGGTATTGGAACCTGGGCCCTTCGTTTTCCCCTGCCTGTGCCTCCTGGATGCCATCAGGCCATCAGCTTCCTCTACATGTGCCAGGTCTAACAACAGCAGGGCCAACCAACCATGGACTAAACCTGTAAACTGTAAACCTAAATAAATCTTTTCTCTTAAGTTGATTTATCTCATCTATTTGTTAGAACAATAGAAAGCTAATTAATACATCATGTTGCTGAGCTGCTCATAATGACTCTTGCAAGAAGAGTAAGTATGGGTAATTTAACAGATGCCAACATTTCATACTAACTGCCAGGCAGGTGATCAAAGCCTTCCGGGATGTCCCAGCCCTGTCCAAGCTCCCCAGAGATGCAGTTCTGTGAGTATCCTCAGACAAAACTATTGAAAGTAAATAAAAAATAGCCCAGCCAACTCTTTCCCAAATTAACAACCAATAAAACCACAAGGTAAAAAATGGTTTTTGTTTTAAGGTGCCAAATTTTGGGGTAGTTTGTTACACAGCAATTGATGAGTAAAGCCCAGGCCAAGTCAGGTCACGTTCTGGGCCTTTGTACTTGTCATTTATTTTCCCAGAATACTGTGCCCACAGCCCACTCCTGGCTCACTCTTCTGACACTGGTTCTAGGTCAAATATAACCACCTCAGAGAAGTCTTTCCTAATCCTCCCAGCTAGAGTAGCTTCAATGCAAAATCTCATAGTCTCCTATGTCTGTGTCTTCCTAACACTAACCACTGCCTAAACGACCTTTAAACCCCAGTGAAAATCCTACAAAGGTAGAAATATTTTGGTCTTACTCATCGTCACACTCCCAGAAGACACAACAGATTTTCAAAAAATATTTTGTATAAATAAATGTGGCAGAATCCTAGAGCATCCACTTAGAGTTAACAAATATTTTCCTGCTAATCTCAAGAGAGAAAAAGATTCCTTTTTCTTGGGCTAAAGTCAAGCAGTTTCTCAAGGCTGCTCTGATAAGTAGCCTCAATTTGAGGGACATCAAGACCTTCTTGTTCCAACGGGCTGATGAACTATTAGCTAGCAAGAGACTCAATCCTCAACAGCTGCCTGGACAGGTGGGAAAAGATGGCTACAACTTAGAGATCTGCCATGAGTCCAGCCTGCTCTTTTCTACAGCAGAATTGTCAGTGGCACAAGGTCCCTTCTATCTCCAGTCTCTGTAATCCTCCAGGTGTGTCTTTTCTCCACCTCTTCACCAAAAGAACTTCCACGATGACATTGTGACCCAGAACAAGAGTTACCTTCTCTTGAGGGAAGCAATGTGATGCTATTCTGTAGAAAGTAGTTCCCAAAGTGTGGTTCCTGGACCTCCATCAGCATCACCCAAGAAGCTGATAAGAATGGAAATTCTCAGACCCCACTCCAGACCTCCATGGAACTCTGGGCATGGGGCCCAGCAATCAGACTTTTAGCAAGCTATGTAGGGAATTTTACAACACAGTAAAGTTTGAAAATTGTTGCTCAAAAAAAAAAATTAGAATTCAACTCACTTCACAGGGGATCTGTTTCTAACTTGGTCCATTTATCAGCTGTAAGACTTTTGGCACATTAGTTAATCTCTTAGGCCTCAATTTCCTTATCAGTATATCAGAATTACATCTACATCTTGGTAACAAAACCCTCCTTGTTTTTTCTGTGTCGAATAATATACCTTTTTCTCAAACTGACAACAGGTTTTCATGTGTGTCTATTTATGTAACCTCTGCCTCTCCCCCACTATGCTGCAAATTTTATGTTCTTTGCCCTTCGACAGCCTCCCCAGTGACTCACTGGGTACCTGGCACATAGTGCATATAAAATGAATACCTGCTGAATGAATGAGCATTTTTTAAATTGTTGTTCTACATTCACTGTATTAATCTACTTTCAGCTGTACCAAGTCTTACTCACTGCACCACTGGAGCACACTCCTTCCCACAACACCCTTCTAATAAAGCCCTTAGATTCTCCACGAAGAGCTTTGTGGAACAATTAAGTGGCTACAAATGTGGACTTGGGTGCAAATTTCTCAAGCAGTTCTTTCATTTTCTAGTTCTTCGGCCTTAATAAATTATGACATTACTGTGCCTTACCTATGAAGCAGGAATCAATAATACCACTTTCCCCATGGGTCCCTGATCTATGGAATCCCATGAGTAAATATAAGTACAGTTTTTGTTCTTACACATGACTACACAATTTTTAAAAACTGGGAAGCTTTCTTTGAAATACTGATATCTGTGTTCCATGCCCAGATGATTGGAGTCAAGTCCAGGCCCTGGGATGTTTGAATTCTTTCCAGGTAATACTACGTAGTGGCAAAAGTTTCAGAATCACTAATGCAACACATTTGAAATAACACTCAGGAAGTACTATGCAAGTATTACTTACTTGTATCTTTTAGGAATTGGCTTAAACACCGTCTTCTCCATGAACTCTTGCCTGAATCCTACAAGCAGATGGGGTGCCTCTCCTGTGCACTTCTACCATTCCTGTGTTTCCTCCACAGAAACACTTATCACCTGGACTGAAGTAGCTGCTACTTGTGTATCTTCCACACTGGACAGTGAGCTGTGTCCTAACACGTGGAATTTACTACACAGGGTAATTCTCAGTGAAATTGAGAGCCTTTTTACACTATTGATATATACCTGACATCCCCCAACCACTCCAGCGGACTCAGAATCCCACGTCCAATTGCCTATTCAGTATCACAATTCATCTGGTTATTGAATAGCACCTCCAACTTTAATACACGCTAAACTAAACTAATTATTTCTATCTACAATCATGGTCTTTCCATCCCAGCTAACTGATACTCTGCCTTACTAGTTTCTCAGACCAAAAATCTTAAAGTCATCCTTGACTCACACCTATCATCCAGCCATGACCAAGTCCTCAATGCCAAAGGTACCCGAGGCCCCAACACCCTCTACCTGCAATATACCCCTCTCATCTAAGCCACTGCCATCTCTTGCCCAAAAAATTACATAGCTCTAACTCACATTCCAGTTCTCATCTTTGTCCTCCAATAATCCATAAAACACAGCATTCAGAATAATTCTACTGCAGAACATAAAATCAAGTAGCATCTCTGTTCAAAACCTTCCAATGAGTTGGGCCCAATGGCACAGGCCTATAATCCCAGCACTCTCTCTATGAAGCTGAGACAGGAGGATGTTAAGTTCAAGTCCAGCCTGAGTGACTTAGTAACCTGGCAAGAAAGTTGTCTGTCTCAAAATCAAAGCTAAAGAGGGGAGGAGGGGACACAGCTCAAGGTGAGAGCCTTAGGTTCAATCCTGAGTACACCAAAAATAAAAAGTTTCAACGACTCCCAACCTCACTCAGATCAAAGCCTGAAGTTCTACAGCAGCTCAACACTTCCTGTAGCATCAATGTCTGGCTCTGTGTCTCCCACCTCATCTCCTACTGCTTTCCCATGCTCGTGTCAGGTAGGCTGGCTTCTTGTTGTCATTCAAACACACCAGGGCGACCCATACTCAAGACCTTTTGCACATGCCATTTCCCCTACCCCAAACCTTCTTCCCCACATGTCTACTTGGCTTACCTCACTTCCTTCTGCCTTTGCCTAAATGTTAAAAGAAGGCCTGCTCTGTCTGAAATAGCGTTCCCAACACTGCTGCTCCCCGCTATTCCTTGTTCATATTACTTCCTACGATCTACCACGACCTCTATCCTTTGTCATCTGTCTCGCTATGCAGCACATACCAAGATGTCAGCCCTGTGAGGATGACAGAGCAGTCTAGCTGTTCTGTTTCAGCACACTCAATGCTGCACACAGTGGCTGGCCCAGAGCAGGTATGCAGTGAACACTGGATAAAGTAACCTTATGATCCCAGATAGACACCTTAACTGCATGGAAATTCACCTGTCTGGAGGGACCATCATGTCGACCTTGTTAGTGCCTTTGGAGTGTGACTTGGGTATTAAAATGTCTACTTCAGAGAGCAACCATCTCTACTGGGCATGTCAGGTCCCAGATCCTGTGTGAGGCTTTTGGCTGGGATTCACACTCAGCCCCCATGTTTATTCTATGCCCTTAGATGAGTCAATCAACCTTTTATGAGCCTCTGATTTAACAGTAATATCAACCTCACAGGAATACTGACAGAATTAAATGTTAAGAGATAAATGTAGAGCCCCTAGTACAATGACGGGCTCATGGTAGGTGCTCTGCAGATGCTGTGGTATTGGTCAAGGCCAAGAAAAATGCTGTAACAGACAGACACAAAATCTCAGTGACCTCATATGAGAAAACTTTATCATTAAGGACACATTGTGGCTCTTCCTGTGAAGTAGGCTTCCATAAGTCCATTCAGGGATCTAGGATCCTTGGAGTCTGCCCTCACCAGCATCCTCTCTAAACTGAGTGATGGAAAAAGACAGAAGAAGTGCCTACTTTGGCCTGAAAATAGAAATGTATCATGGCCACAAGATCTCCTGGAATGCAAAGCAGGCTGGGAAAGAGAGTCCTTAAAGGACAGCTTTCAACAACATTGTACGCTGAGGAGAGAGGAACATAATCCTTTGGTATTCAGCTATTTGCTTCTGTCATACCTGCTGTCTTTTGTTTTCTTTTTTATCCCCCACGATGGCAATGTTATTTCTGGCTCAGGTACGAGCTTGGAAATGTGCTTATGTATATTCTAAGACCAGAGGCTGGGAACAGTAAAAAGATTTTGATGGCAGTGATAAAGAGAAGTTTCAGGCTCCTTGGGATACACTGATGAGGAACAGAAAGATCACCAAGAGTGAGACTCCACTGTCAGGCTTGGCCAGTGCCCACCAGGAGGTCAATAGCAGATGCTGATGTTGTAGCTTCTGCAATGATGCATCCTGAGCTGTGAAACAACTGAGCTAAACCCTTCCGAGGTACCGTTCACAGTGTTAGAAGGAATGAAGCCAATCTGTCAATCACTTTCTGCAAATGGGAGAAATTGGAGAGACAGCAACATCTGCTCATAGCTCACTTCACCCATCCTAAAGCTCTTTGATGCGGGCCCTGAACTCCCTACCAAAGTGAGCTGACCTTCCCTCCCAGGCAGAAAGCCTTACCTCAGAGTCCAAGAGTTGAGCAACCAGAAGTTTAATTCTCAGCTTCACCAGTGACTGGCTGTGTGGCCTTAAGTGAGTCCTTTTGTCCCTCGGGGATTTGTTTTCCCCTGGGTAATGGTAGCAAACAGTAGCTATTTCTCAAGACTGTTAGAAGAAGCAAGACTTAGCTCAATGCCCAACATACAGGAGGCAAACTATAAATGGTATCTATTATTACATATTATAATCAAAGCCACTGAGCTATAACTTTTACCTTAAGACCATCTTGCTGCTGAGTGGGACAACATTTTCACTAATGGCTACAGCTCTCACATCCCACAAGCTCAAGTTACTGCCCAGCTCTGACGTAAACATCTGCAGCCATGAGCACGGACTCCACCTCCTTACGTCTCAGTTTCCCCACTCATGTAATGAGAATGGTAACACAGGACATGGGTCATAGGTTCATTTTGAGAATAGTGCATACAAAGCGCTGCAAAAATAAGCTCCAAGTGCACGCTGGTTGCTGCTGTTGTGTTTTCTAGAGGAACAGTGAGGTTTTATTCCCCTCCCACAGTCTTCTCCTCTACCGGACAGTCCTAATTTTGAGTCTTATTTTCTTGCTGAAGCTGCTGACTAAAAGACTCCGGGGGTGGGGTTGGCAGGAAATATTTATTTAAACCAGTGATTCTTGATCCTGACTACACACTAAAATCACCCAGGGAGCACTTAAAATCCTTGTATGTAGGCTGCAGCCCACACCAATAAAACCAGAATCCCCAGAATTGGGACCCATACACAAGTGGTTACGTTCCCAAGTGTCCCACCACGCAGCCAGAGTTGAGACCTGCTTCGTGGGCATTGCTTCATCCCCATAAACAAGTCATTCAGCCTCCACATTTTTAGAGCTAGATGTGAATTTCCCTCCATTTACTCAAGGAATAGGCATGAAGAGGGCATAAATAATGGAGTCAGTTGTCATCATGCCATTCCAGAGACCAGGAAGCTGAAGCCTGCCTGAACCATTCCTGCATGGGAAACACATCGCTGCACTTACGCATGAGTCATGGGTAGCCTCTGCCCAGGGGCCAGTGGCTGCCCGCTGATGGCAGTGGCTTCTGTGGACAAACATCAAGCAGAGGCTCGAGACGCTCAGTTATGGTTTGGATCTTCAATGTCCTCCAAAAAAGCCTCACATATCTGGAAGATGACGGGACTGGGGCGTTAACTGGATCCAGTGAATTAACTGACTGATTTCATCTACTGTTGAGAGGTAGGACCTTGCCCCAGCTTCTCCCCAACACCTCTGCTTCCCGCTGCGATGCTACAGCAGCTGTCCTGCACCAGGCCATTCCACCATGCCCTTCAGCCATTGTCAACCAACAACGAATGGACCGAGATCTCTGAACTGTGAGCTAAAATAAATGTTTCCTTCCTGAAGTTGTGAGCCAGGAAGACTGTCCCAATGACAAGAAAGTGACCATGACAGGCTGTGCAGCCTGGGAGGGGAACAGGGGGGGAGTAAGGGAAAGCCCAATCCATTCCCTTCTACCTCTGTAACCGTTCTGAAATGTAGCAAGAAGATAAATGAGAAGCAGGATCCTGTGCTGGACTCTGGGAACACAGAAAAAAGCATTAGTGAGGAAAATAGTAAAATCTTAAAAAGTCTGCAACTGAGTTGATAGTATCATGCAGAAGTTAATTTCTTTGTTTTGATGAATGTGCCATGGTCAAATAAGATACTAGCATTAGAAGAAGCTGGGGAAAGGGTATTAAGGAACTCTCTGCGACTCTGCTTCGAAACCCTGTCGTGAAAGTTTAATTTCAAAAGCAAAAATGGAAAGGCTGACACTCTAGAGCTATTCCTTAAGAGGACTTCTTGGGGGTTATATAAAGTGGTAGCCCTATGCCCCAACAGATGTCAGGTCCTTTCAGCCACAGGGCCCTCCCCTTACTATGTACAGTGCAGGAAGGTGGGGACAAAGACAGGGAAGGGGAGATGAATAGTACAGTCAATTGTCAACGATGGCATTCCAGAAAACGAGAAGCTGAAGTCCACCTGAACCATCCCTGCATGGGAGAGGCATTACTACGTTTACACAAGTGACTTGTGGAGGAGGAGGTGGGGCTGGCAAGTGAAGGAAGAGAAAGAGAGAAAGAAAAGATGAGGGCCAGGATGGAAAGAGGAGGAGAAGGCACAAGAAGAAAAGGAGGAGACAGCTTGAGCTGGAGCCCACCCAGGACTGGCCCCACAGGCTGCTAAAAGATGAAAAACCTTCCATAATATAAGACAAACAGTTGCCCAAGGATCCCCCACCCCTCGCCAGACAGTCCCACCCTCAGCCTTCAGCGTCTCCTCCAATCCAAGGAGGCTCCAGAACCTGTTCCAGCCCTGTGACCATCTCTGGCCTGTTGGGTAGGGCATGCACTGTGCCTGACAGAAATGCTCCCACCATCAGTCAGGTCACACCCCTTACACAGAACTCGGTGTGCAACCTCCCTGGTTCTCTTGATTGCTTGTCTCTAAAACCCTGAGTTCTGCTTTTTCAGAAAGATATAAGGTAAAGATCTCAGTAGAAAGGCCGAAGGATCCAGCCTATGGGGCCTCTTGTCACTACTCACGCTGCTCCTGGGGGCTGGGTACAGTCGTCCTTCTCAGGAGATGGACATGCTCAAGACTAAGCTGTTCATCCTGGCTGCAGTAGTGACAACGCTCACAGGAATTCTCACCAGGAGGAGCAGGGAGAGGGAGCAGTCCCTGGGTTGAGTGGGGGAAGACACCAAATGACCGCATCCCATTGCCTCTGGAGTTAAGAGACCTTAGTTTCCGGTAAGGTTCCCAGTGAGTCTGATGATCAAGAGTTTAACCCTGAAAATCACAAAACAAGGTCTGGCCCTCCAGGAAGATGGGACATCAGAGGTCACCCCAGGGGAGGTCAAAGCCAGAATTAGGAGCACTGAAAAGAAAAGCTGAGACAGTCCCTGTGGACTCGAAGGCCAAGCATCCAAGTCTGTGTCAGTCTCCTGGCTAGTGTAACACTCCATCAAGCTCCTACTGAGCACAAAGGATTGCATCAGCTGTTCTGAAATCTTCTGCATCTCAAGTGGTCCCTACAAAGTACAGCGGACCAAAGCCCATTTGGAAGACCAGGGAAACTGAGCACATAGGACACACAGTAATTTCTTTGTGGTGAAGTAGAAGACAACACAAGATGAAAATCTATGTCTGATTCTCAATCTGAGATGTTTCCATAAAACTCTAAACTCTTCGCTACGTGGGGCAAGTCCACATCAGGTGGAAACTGGAAGACCCTGGACTCAGGCGGCTGAACAAGGCTGGCCAGGTGGGCAGATGCCCCTGGTGACAGTGCTGCCCATATCTCCAAGCTCTCCACACCAGGTGAGGAGTCCCAGAGCCCAGGGAGTTGAGAAGAAAAAGCAGGGGAGAAATCACAGGTGGCCACATGTGGGGTGCTGGCCCCTGATGACAGGTGGAGTGACAACCACCACAAGGCGACAATGTCATTAATAATTGCTTCTGCCACACTGCCTTGTGGGCTGCAGATGGCACAGCAAGTCGGGAAATTGTTTAAGATTGAAAAGCCCTTTAAAGGGAGAAGCAGCTGATTCTGTAGTAATTACCTCCCGTGGTGGGAGCAGTGGGTGAGCCTGGGCCCAGAGCAGAAGCTGGGCTTTGCCAGGAGGCATTGGCTCCCTCCTCCGCCACTTCCTCTTCCGCTTCACCCACCTCCAAAGCTTGGGTAGCCCCGAGTCCCAGCCATCCTTTGAGGCTCCTGACACACATTTAGAACTAAAAGAATACCCTAACAATCGCCCAAGAGTAACAGCATATCTCAAGTGAACAGATTAACATTTGAACACCTTTAAGGGAGAAAAAAAGGCAAAGCAATATAATTGTACTTTTCATAAGATAATTATGGGAGTTCTAAAATATTATCAATTTTGGGTTCCCTGTGGGCAGTGAGGTCCAAGAATGGGACATAAATTTATGTCTCAGAATAAATGCCTTCTTTCAAACCTGTTACTGGATCTCTGAATACAGTGGCAGGTAAATCTTATTTGGACTTGATGTCAGAAATTTAAATTGTATTCTTCAACAAGAATGCATGTGAGAGTGTGTGTGTGTGTGTGTGTGTGTGTGTGTGTGTGTGTGCGCGCGTGTGTGCATGTGTCCATGCATGCACTTATTACATACAAGGTAGAACACATGAGAAAGCTGCGCACAATGGTAATGCACTTAATCTTTAGACAATCATAGGAGAAAGTACAACCTTCACTTCCATTTTCCAGATAAGAAAATTGAAGGAAATAAAAGGAGAAGGACTCACGCAAGGTCACAGAGCCATGGAACAGTAGAGGTGGGGCTGAGCTCAGGGTCACTGCTCTGGAGTGTGGGCTTATGACCCCAACCTCATGCCGAGTCACCACTGAGACCCTACGGGAGGTGAGGCCAAGGCCACATGGACCTTCTCATCCCCTTTCTCCACCAAAAATGAGACAGAGATCTCACAGGTCAAGAATATGCACGAAGAACACTGTCACTTTGGCCTCTCTATGAGTGGCAGATGCTGAGCCCTGGAGCCCAGGGCGTCTCTCTCAAGCTGCTCTTAGAGAGTAATCTTTGGGGCTGCCCCAACCCCTCAGCAGCCCTGGCTGTCCTGCTTCCGGTGGACCTGCCATTCACAGCAAGACTTCAAGATCCCATCACTCACAAATGAGAGACTCACATTTAAGCCCTGTAGTTGGCAGCCTTTGCGAGAGTCATCAAGAACTGGAAAGGTCCTCATCTCAGGACCCACCCAGAGGACCTCTACCCACCCCAAACAGCCTCCTCTAAGGCCCAGCTCAAACCTGACCAGCAAGCACTGTGCCCTAAGGTGTGCCTATCACAGCACCCTATTTTATTTTCTTCATGACATGCAAAATCTATCATTTCCCTGTGTACTTATTTATGTTTGTTTATTTATGGTCTGTCTCTGCCCATCAAATTTAAGCTAAGAAGAGAGAAAGAGAAAGGAGAAAAAGGAGGAAGGGATGAACTGAGAGAAGGAAGGAAAACACTACATCCATGACCCCAAGCAGGTGGCACATAGTAGGTACTAAGTAAATGCCTGCTGAGTGAGTGCTGATTTTGAAGAAGATGCTGATTGTGGAGAAGAGGAGAGGGGATCAATCATTCTCCAAGTTCACATTCTCCAAAAGTGCCACTTCTCTAGCAAGTTCATCTAATCTGCATTAGATTCTGACCACCATCACAATAAATTATCATAAATATAGTGACTTGAAATAATAGCTTGTTGTTTCATAGCTCAGGAGATCAGAAGTCCCAAAATTAAGTTGCCTGTGCTCCTTTCTAGGGGAGATCTGTTTCCTCGAAGCTCTGGGCTCTGCTCCATCTTCAATACCAGCAATCAAAATCAGGGAGTATCTCAGTCTCAGTCTCTCTCTCTCTCTCTCTCTCTCTCTCTCTCTCTCTCTCTCTCTCTCTCTCCCTGGGCTGGTACTGCATCTCCTTCTATGGCTCTCCACTCTTCTTCTTAAAAGAGGCTTTAATTACATCAGGGCGCCAGATAATCCAGGATAATCTCCTGTGTCGATATCCTTAATTTAATCCCATCTACCAAGTTTCTGCTATGGTTTAAATCTACAGCACTTCCCAGTCTCCCTTGTTTGGAAGACAGTCGGATCACGGTTGCCACATCGTCATCACATTAACCCACCCGTGGCTTCACAGGCTGATGGGAGGTGGGGCCTAGCAGGAGGGATGGGGACTGGAAAGGGTACGATCTTGCCCCCAGAGCCTCCCACTTTCTCTGCTTCCTGGCTGCCAGGCCCCAGGCTGGTCTGTCATTGCCATCCAGCCATGCATGAACAGAGACCTCTGAAACATGAACTGAAATAAACTTATTCTCATTTAAGTTGTGGGGATCAAGCACTGTGTCCCAGGAATGAGAAAGTGACGAAGACATTTTCCTGGCCACTTAGCTAACCTATTCTCAGGCCCCCAGGACTAGAACGTGCCCCTCCTTGGAGGATCATTAGTCTGTCCCCAAAAGTGACTCTGAGCATCCATCACCTCAATCCCATCACAGAGGGGGGCAGGAGACATGGAACTAAATGTCAGTTCTACAACATTAAAAATAAAAGAAACTATTAATTAGTAAAGAGAGGCTAGGTAAATTTCAGGTGTGGGGACAAGATGGGAAGCCTTAAATGGCACTTGTGACCCTTGCAGAGCTAACGAAGATATAAAGCATTGCTTTAACTTGTTAAACTGTCAACGCTGACCTAGGTACTATTGTTATCCTGTGCTACAGACAAGTACACTGAGGCACAAAGCAGCTAGGAAACTTGCCTACGAGCCGGAAAGGGATGGACCTGAATACGAACACGGCCCAGAGTCTGGACCCCAGATCTAAGAGCTGCATGTAGTGTTTACTCCTCCAAAGCTCGTCTTGCGCCAACCCAGTTTCCGTCTCCTGAAGGCTCATCATGCGCCAGGCAGTGAGTCTGTGCTAACTCCTTTGCACACAGCGTGCCACCAATCCCTCTCCTGTAATCCTGGATACCAGAACCCCCTTGGGCCCTGGCAGAGAGGAGCTGATGAAGAAGCAGAGGGTGAAATGAGTGAGAAAACGTCTCACTGTAAAACTCCATCTGGCAGGTGGCACATAGCTGCAGTCCCGGCACTCTGAGAGGCTGAAGCAGGAAGACTGAGAGGTCAAGCCCAGCCTGGGCAACTTAGCAACCTAAGAAGACCCTGTCTCAAAAATGAAGAACAGGACTGGGGACGTAGCTCAGTGCAAAGGCCCTGGGTTCCATCCTCAGTATGGAAAAAACCACAACACTTTTTTGACAGCTACCTGCTGCCCAAGCACTTGCTGGAAAAGAGGCTCCCTCCAACCTGTATTCCTACAAAGCTGTCTGCCGCCCCCAGCCCACCCCCCAGAGCCTTCTTTGCCCTTCAGCGCTAGTGGAGAGGGTGGGGTGGCTGAGTGAATAATGTATGACATCTGAGAGATATAGCGCATTAGTGAACGCTGCCGGCAGCAGCTGAGATGTACAGGTTTTATGCTTCCCAGCTCTGGTGAAGGCAGTTCCTGCTTTGCCTCGGGTTAGCGTAAAGATATGACCTGCAAAGGTGATAGTGGTCTCCAAAGAGCACCTCCCCCAGCACAGCCGATGGTGGTGGGGGAACTGAGTACAGTGACAGGTCAACAGTCATCCCCGACCCCAAGCTCAGCCCAGCCCAGCAAGGTCTCTTCTCAATTTCCATCCTGGGTCCCCTACCCCTCAGAGACTGAAAAGTCTGCAGACGGGATGGGACCCATGGCTGCAAGTTTCACCGGGGCACAGTCCCTGGGAGGCTAAGAAGTAAGGTTCCTGGCTTCTCAGAAACAGGATCCTAGCCCAGAGTGGCCTTTCTTTCTTTTTCTCTTTTTCTTTTTTCTGTGGGCGTGTGTGCATGTGTGTGTGCGTGTATGTGCACGTGTGTGTGTGCGCGCGCACGCGTGAGTGCACGCACGTGCATGCACGCATATGCTTGTGGTCCGGGAAATTAAGCCTAGACCTTTCCCTGAGCTACATCCTTACCTCATTTTGATTTTGGAGCAGGGTCTCACTAGGTCACTATTTGCCCACCCAGGCTGAGCTCAAACTTGTGATCCTCCTGCTTCAGAGCGCTGGGCACCACTCCAGGTACCAGCAACAAACAATAAGCGAGAAGGAGACAACCCCCTTCCGGGTGGGGTGCAGGGCAGAAGGATCTTCACTGCCGTTTCAGATGAGGCCATTTGGGGCAGAGAGGGCCCGTCCCCGCGGAGTCACACAGCTGGCTGAGAAACCAAGGATCTTGTCCTCTCGGCCTCCCACTGTTTCTTTCAAAGATTTGGAACCCTTCTAGCTACTGACAGCCAAGTTTGGGAATCGGAAAAATGATTTTTAAATAAATCTCAGGAGTGAAGGCCACATGAAGGGAAGACCTGAGTGGAGTCCAGGCCTGGCACGTAGTAGGTGCTCAAAAAAATTATGGAGGAAGGTTAGGGAAGAGGAAGAAGGAAGGAAAAAAGGGAGGAGGCAGGAAGGCTGGATTCCAGAGGGGATCACGCTCCCCTGCTGAAAGAGACAGCGAGGCTGACGGTTTTACTGTTCAATTGTTTCGTATGGATTTTGAATAAAAAATAAATTGGCTTCTTTTAAGGAGGACAATAGCACTCCAGGGAAAATGGTTGTGAATCATGTGTGACCGCCCTTGGCGCTCTTCCTGGCTGCAGGACTCCCTGTCTGCAAAGGCTGGGAGCAGCTGGGGGGTGGAGAAGGGATCCCCACTCACCCACACACCCACGCATGCTGGGCCCACTCCAGGCTAGCCCAGAGTCCTGAGGAGGAAAAGCTGTGGAGCCCCTCTACTCTCCAGGCTGCTCCTACTCCAGTACCTTCCAGAAATGGGGAGGCCCGCGGGGCTTGGGCCTGGCTATCCCCGACACCTGGTACCCACTGTTTTCTACTCAACTCTGGCATCTGGGAGTTCCTCCTTCTCTGTCAAGTGGGCTAACAGGTGTAATCAAAGAATGTGGTGAATATTTAGCTTTTTTTAAAATGTATAGGCCAGAAAGCCTTCTGAGCACAGCGCTCCTCTGCCACTGCTGTCTGCCCAGCAGCCATTTCCCTGTCCTCTGATATAAGCTGGTGTTCTTTTGAGAATCTCCTTTCTGCTCTAATCTCTATATAATGAAATGATGTTAACACAACTTTCCAAAGAGCTGAGAGTGATCCATCCACAAACGTATTAGCGTATGCCCCTTCCCTGGCTAGGATTAGCTCAGGGCTAGAGCACGTGACCCAAATTAGCCCAAAGTGTGATCACTGCGACTTCTGCTGGACCTACTGAGGAGGAAAAAAGCTTCCCCAGCACCTGCCACGTGGCTGCTGGTTGGCACAAATTAATTCAATGCACATCACCCTGTTCCAATGACTCACCATGGCTGCTGTGAGCTCTGGGACTGCACATCTTGGAAGCTCCGTTCTGTTCCTTGGACTTCACGATGTTTGACATCAGCATTCACTAAATCACAGCCTTGGCCTGCCCCTCTGGCATTTCTGTCCTCTCTGGGGAATAATCTCCCCATGCATGCACAGAGAACTCACACGTCCAAATGCACCACTGTTCCCCCCACCTCCCTGTCCCCAAGGAAGATTGGTGTTGGTGACCAGTGTCACCTGAAGGCATTCCGTGGTCCCAGAAAGCAGCCTTACACTGAGCCAGCTGCTGCTCTCGTCCATTTATCCTTTTCCAATTGTTGCCTGAAACATCCTCATCCAGTCACAGAAACTTTTCTAATAGGCTTATTAGGGTCACACCAACCAATGTAACAAATAAACCTCAAAGCCTTAGTGGCATCCTATAAGAGACAGTTTTTCTCCCACAAGTAACAGCCTAATGTGAGGGTGGCTGGTTACTGGTGACACTGTATTAAAGAAAAAGCATTCCAGGCCCTACCTGTGACTCCACCACCCTAGGGGACCTCCGAGTCCTCCTCAGCATACAGGATTTGGAAAAGGTGACAAAGATAACTCCATCTACTTCTCAAGAGCGACAATTCTCAGGTCCACTCACACTGCACTGATGAATCTGTCATGTGATGAGATCTGAAGCAAGACAGACCAAGAAACGAAATAGTTGTCTCCCTACAACAACCCCAAGCTATGCAAAGGCCAGCTCGTTTGTTTTGAGAAGTAGCTGGCTATCTCTGCCACAGCATAATCTTACCGTTTTATTATTAGGCATGAGCCACAGGGAAGTTGCCTACACTGATTTATGCTGTGCAGAATCTCCACATGCGAATATCCACTAATCACTTTCCCAGCAATGATGCCTGTGCTAACTAACAACATGCAGCCTGGAGCAAATCACTTCCAAACTCTAGCCAGGTGCCCTCCCTTAGGCTCCCAGAGGCTTCTGCACAGCAAACACTCTTACAATGAAGCCCATCACCAGGATCTTACGCTTTATGTGGCTCACAGAGGCTTCCTTTGACATAATTAAGTGTCCAAAACATCCTTTCTAGTAAATTAAATCCCCCCCCCCCCAACCTCATTTCCCATTCACAAAGTCCAGTTTAAAAGAAAAGTTTCATGGCAAGGCCCAATGGAACAGGCACTCAAGACCCGGTCTTAAATTCAAAACTAGAAAATAGGCTGTGGATATAGCCCAGTGTGATCATTTTTAGTGGACAAATAATGCAGGTTATATGGTCTACTGCGTGACAGGACTCAAGCAAGAGCTTGTTCATCCATATGAGGTGATTTTACACCAACTGTCTCCTTGCTTCCCCGATGGGGTAAGGTAACAGAGACCGGGGTCTTTGGCTGGCTAGAATTTCAACAGTCACCTAGAAATGGCAGCATTTATACAAGGGATACAAGACCCCAAGTTCTCAGGCCTACCTGTCATAGGTTCTGTAACCTTGTTCACATTCCTTAATTACAAGGAACTTCAGTTTCCTCACGTGGAAGGCTGACGCAACAGTATCACCCCTGTCCTAAGACTGCAGGAGCAACCAGTATAGTAAGGTGCTCAGCACAGTACCTGGCACACCAACAGCGCCACTAAACATACTGTGTTTAGGATGAGGCATTCGCCTCATGATTCAGTCATATCCACCGACTCCATCCTCCAGCTTTAGGCCGTGCTGGTTCAGGAGCCATTCAAACGTCCAGCTGGGGAGAATACTACAAGTCCCAGTTTTGATGTCTTGCCTTGAGAAAGCCCAGGAAGTAGCAGAGCTGGCTGTACCCTGCTCTGAGGGGTCTGAACACTGACAATGGAGGAACCAAACCTGAATCAAGACCCTTAAGAGGTAGACAGAGCTATCTGGGTCACCTCTCCGCATACCCTGCAGGATGGGGACTATGAGGTCCACCAAGATAGTGGGGGTACAGGGTGGAGATTGGATTGCTGGTCCTTAAATGCAGTGTCATCGGTGTCATCAGGCACACCTGCATCAGGTTGTTAGACATAGAAGAGAAAAAACTTTCTATTATGTGAGTCAGTGGAGTCTGCAGAATTGTTGTATCGGTCTTTGTGTGAGGAGAGGGCGGGACCTGCTCCTTTAGAATCCCAACTTAAATCCTGAACCAACAGGACCCACAGAGGGGCAACTGGTCTCATGCACCTTCCCAGCCTCTCTGCCCACTCCTCACACTTGTGTACACATACATACACACGTGTACTCGCACACACGGGCACGCTCACACACACACACACACACACACACACACACACACACAGCCCTACTGCAGCAATTCTGGGAATAGAAAAATCATTGGATAACTATGCCAGGCTTTATGAGTAAGGTTATTTATAATGATGGGAAACTGAAAACCACCTAACTATTCAACAATAGGGAATCTGTTCAATAGTGCTAAACCCGTAGCATTACGCACCTGTTAAAAAAGACACCGATCTCAATTTATTGATATAGAAAGACATCTTGATCCAGGATTGAGAGGAAAATCAGACTGAAACAAATAAGCTTCTTGATTAAGAGTCCATTTATACAGCATTTACCATGTACCAAGAGCAATATCAAAGACAATACATATATTAGCTCAATTTAATCACTGCAACTATCCTGTAATACAAAACTGTAGTGAGGACACCTCCAAGTGAAGAAGAGCAGGGGACAGCTTCTCTTTTTTTTAAGGGGACAGCTTCTTAAAGACACCTTTGAGCTGTGCCCTAACCCACGCAGGCCTGTATAATTTTTGTGCTCAAAGAATGAAAGTAAACCAAATAAAATAAGCCCCTGTCTCTTCAAGCCCTTGTTAAGTTTTCTGTTAGCTGCAACCAGACCTAATCCTAGTTTGTTCAACTTGAAAATGACAAGGAGAGACTCTAAACGTCCTCGCAAAGGGGACAAGCCAGCACTGGGTGGCAACCCAGCACTCACAGCACAGATGGAGGAAGGAGAAGGAAAAGCAGACTTCTCTGAGCTGCCCGCACCCAGCGCCTTCTTCCAGAGACGTGCCTTCTTTTCACTCCTCTTTGCCCAGCCATGGTCACCCTGTCCCTGCCATCTCTCTCCAGCTGTGCTGCTCGGTCCGCTCCCCAGGACCAGACCCAGGAGCCCAGGCAAGGCCAGCCACTCCCCGGCGTCGCTGCTGTGTGAGCTCCTGGCCTACTCAGCTTCGCTGGCAGAAAGATACTTCACGTCTCCTCTGCTCATTGCAATTCAGTCACGTCAAAGCAGCCCACAGGATCTGAATGCAATTTTCTCATTGAATTATGCTAAATCCTTCAGGGAAGGAGGCGAAATTATTTAAAACCTATAAAAACTAAAGCAACACTCAGGCTCTATATTTTAACTTTCTGATCATTATTTAGAGTTAACCTTTTCTGCTGCTAAATCACAAGCCCGTCATGCTGTGTATCAGGCAGCTGGGCCACAGGCACGGGAGAAGAAAACACCCAGGCAAAGCACAAGCCTGGGGATGGCTCCCTGGGCTCAGGCCGATAATAGAAATCAAGGTGGCATTTTGCTCTTGGAAATCAAAAGTATCAGGAGGTGACTCATTGAAGTCAGGGGAAAATGGATTGTAGCTGCGTGGCTGTAAATATTAAGGGGACAGATTAGAAATGAGGTGAGTTTCTATAGAATAATGTGCTTACCCAGAGGATGAGAGCACACGATACATGCAGATGAGGGACAGAATCCAGCCTGAGTCCTCAGGAAATGAAGACTTTAGGGATGAGCTTCCTCGTCCCCAAAATGTAAAAAAATATATATTCAATAAGGGAGTACACAGGATTATTTTTCCTCATTTTTAAAATGAAGAAAGAAAGGCACACAGCAGTCCAGTGGCCTGCCACTGCCACCAGAAGGGGCAAATCAAGGTTCGATCTCGGGAAGGCAGCTTCAGAGACAGGATTGCTCTACAAAATAAATTCCCAAAAAGAATTCAGAGTGCTTAATCCAAGGCCAGGAATATAGCAGGTGCTCAATTAATGCTCAATGAACCCCTGGTATACATTTGTGCTTATAAGTAAATACAGCCAATTTGTAAAAATGAGTTTAACAATAATCTTATCAGCACATCAGATGAATTCTCTCATTTCTATTTTTCCAGAGCAGCCTCTACGAAAACCCAAATATATGTAAGCTACTTCCTACTGAGGTTTTCACAAATTCTGAACTTTTCACTTATAGTATCTAAATGCAACGACCACGTGATCCTCTAATTCAGAAGCAAACTGCACTCCAGCACTGTGAGCTTCAGAAGGGCGGAGACTTGATCTCCCTCACTGACATCCAAGCATCTGCTGTGATGCCTAGCACGAAATACTCAGTATTAAACAGTGGCCAGTCAGTGAGGTCTGTGACATTCCAGGCCCTTTCCAGGCAGTGTAAACAGAGTCCCTGCCCCTGGATTAGCAAGGGCACAGAGACAGTAAGTTTAAAAAAAAAAAAAAAAAACTAGCAGGTATATCAAGTAGTATCTTCATCAGCTCAAGCTGCTACAACAAAAATACCATAACCAAGTGTCTAAAACACCTTATTTCTCACAGCTCTAGAGGCCATGGGTCAAGCTCAGGGCAAGGGCAGATCCAGTGGCCCTGAGGACTCTCTTCCTGGATTGAAGAGGGCCACTTTCTTGTCATACTTTTACTTAGCCAAAGGGGGCGGGGGGAGCATCATTCTTAGGTTTCTTCTTCCAAGTGCATTAATGCCTTTCACAGAGTTTCACCCCTCGTGACCTAATTAACTCCCCAAGGCCTTGCTTCTAATACCATCCCACTGGTGATTTCAGGATTTCCATATTTGAATTTTGAAGAACACAAGCAGTCTATAACAAGTGGGGTAAGTGGTAGGAGAAACATAAGACAGAAAAGAGACTACAGGGTTAGAGAAAGAGGTCTTAGTTTACACGAATGTACCAGAGAAGTTCCCTGTTAATAAGATGGCCTGATTAATTAAGCTTATGGACGGGAATAATCACAAAAATATCTCCAGGAAGACTTTTCAGAAATAAGCTACAGCAAGTACAAAGGCTCTGGGGCAGAAATGCATTTAGCATGTTCAAAGTCTGTGTAGCTGGAATGGAGTAGGTCTGGTTTAAGGAGTAGAAGAGAATATGTCAGAAGGGAGGAGAGAGGCAGATAACAGACGAATAATAGGGAAAGAATGTGCAAGGCATAGAGAAAATACACGTGTTCTTCCTTTCCATACTGACACACAAACATCAAGTGAGTAGCACAATGCAAGACTGGTAGGCTTTGGAACCCTGGTGAGCTCTGAGCAGATACTGTGAAAATAGTCTCTGGCCTGAAGAAGGGGCTAGGCCATGGTCAGTCGTCACCTCCCAGTACTGAACCTAATACTCAAAGGACTGTCATGCAGAATGGACACTGAACCCTCTTGAGACGATGTCTGGGCCAGCCTGGGATCAATGTCTGAGTATTCCATGAAGACAGATCTCAGTTTGAGATAGAGATAAACATTCAAAATGTGCAGCAGCCAGAATTCAGGCTCAGAAAAGACACAACAGGTATGCTTTCCCCTTTCCCTCCTTAATTACAAATAAAAGTCATGGATGGTCCATATAAAATGAACACAAGAAAACGCTGGAAGGCACACAAAAGAAGGCAGGCCGCCTAGGAATTTTGGAACCCAAAGAAAAGCACAATAGTTAGTCTCCTAGGTTTTATTTGCCCTCTACATCTCTGTCCTGGTGTTAAAGTAGGCAGCAACGCAGAACAACAAACAGGAACAGACCAAGCTGAGCATCAGCAAAAGCTGGCTCTTGTTAGCCAACAGGCCAAGGACAGCACAGCCCAGCAAGACAGAGAACTGTCAGACAGCAACCATGCTACCACAGTCAAACACAACAGAAAGCAGATATCAAAACATGGTCACGCCACCGCCCACACAGCAAGTACCAAGTGGACCTCATAGACATCTGTACCTGTGAGGGTATGACAAGAGACTCTCTAGCCCCAGAATTAGCCTCTGTCAAAGAAGTCTGACACCTGGCCAGGACTTTCCTTCCTCTCCACAGACAGGTTGAGCTTCCACCCACACTACCCAGCCACCAGGCTAAATGTTCCCTTTTAACCTAACAACAAGGGAACACTGAAAGAAAAGGGATGGTAAAAAAAAAAAAAAAAAAAAAAAAAAAAAAAAAAAAAAAAAAAAAAAAAAAAAAAAAAAAGAAAATAAAAAAAAAAAAAAAAAAAAAAAAAAAAAAAAAAAAAAAAAAAAAAAAAAAAAAAAAAAATAAAAAAAAAAAAAAAAAAAAAAAAAAAAAAAAAA
>PVKB01007824.1:0-26480 GCA_004027205.1 Ctenodactylus gundi
TTACAATCTTTCAACATTAGGAATGTAGATTCAAATCTTAGAAATTAAACTATAAATATGTTGAAATTTCTCATCATGTATGTAAGCCATATTGGTGAATGAGAAAATCATCAAGCCTTTTATGGCATACTGTTTGATAGAAATCAATATTTTTTGTAAGTCATAAACATGAGAACAATCTAGAAAAGACTTCAAGATGCACACACACACACACACACACACACACACACACACACACACACACACATGTTTTTCCATCTAAGCCTGGTTGCGTTGACCTGTAATTCCAACACTCCGGGAGGCTGAGACTGGGCGTCCAAGAAGTCATGTCCGTGAAAAGGTCAGAAATACTCAGAACTAGCGGGAAAAGGTACATGAATGATGTGAGGGTGAGTTGATCTTATCATGTGAGAGAATGGGTGTGCTGAGGGATAGGAGTGTGCCCTACCCACCACTTCCGTTTTGCGTCAAAATAAATAAATAAGAACACTACTCAAGGCAGTTAAATATGGAAATTAGAGATATCAGCTAGTGCTTCACATGACAAGTAAAGGATCAGATTAGTTTTAATGGAAGAAAATATTTATATCACCAGGAAGAGGTATCAGGTTCCTTAAACTGACTAATTCATTACTACTTGGTTTTTTTTTTTTTTTTTTTTTTTTTTGGGATAGGTCATATTAGAAAGGATTGTGAGAGCTGTGACTAAGGGAGAAAAGAACAATTTGGGGACTGAGAGGGTCCATGTGTTTTTGAGATGCCACCTGGATAGCTAAGTATGTGCAGAATAGCTCATCTTATGCCACTGTGCTGGCATAGAGGACACAGACAAGGGATGGAGCACCCGGTCCAAAGCAGGAGTTGCTGATCCTCTCTCCCCCACTCCCCTCCTCTCCTCTCCCGACCTACTCAGACAGTCTCCCTGACTCTAAGTGAACTGAAGAGCTTGGAAACTCTTAGACTTTAAGACTTACTTACTGAGGCTGAAGGAACCACACAGCAGCTAGAGAACTTGCCTAACAAGCATAAGGCCCTAGGTTCGATTCCCCAGCACCACATAAGCTGGACGTAGTGGTGCACGCCTATAATCCCAGCACTCAGGAGGCTGAGACAGGAGGATTGCTGTGAGTCCAAGGCCAGCCTGGGATCCACAGTGAGTTCAGGACCGGCCCTGGTCCTGAAGAGGGCTAGACCCTGTCTCAAAAAAAAAAAAAAAAAAAGTTTACTTACTATATTGAAATAAGACGATATGTACTCTCAAGGTACCACATAAACTAGTCTGTTATTTAAAGCAAAGCAAGATGGGTGACACTTCTCCTGACACTCCCGCCTTTCATGTATGACCTAGTCATTCCTCCCATAAAAACAGAGTTTTCTTTTTTTGGCCATTAATTTGGGATTCAACCATTTGACCCAATTTGCTTAATCGAATGTTAGAAAAGAAATACACTCAGGAACTCAATGTACTCCCACAGACAAGATGAGAGACAGGTGGAATATCACTCCATTGGACACACACTCTCTCAGGACAAAGCCACCTGTTGTCACCACAGCTAGAAGTAACACCCTCATCCGTGCTCAGCTAGACCCCAATCAACTCAATTCATATTAGAGGTGCTACACACGACTGCATACTTTTAAGCCAAGAGTTGGGCACCATTTTACCTGGGATGCATTATACAAACATATACTCACAGCATGATTTTTGTACTTTAGTTTTGGTACTTCTTCCTTATTGACTTATTTTGTTTACTTATCTCTGTGCACAGAACCTCAAAACTGGAAACAACCTGGGAGCTCTTACCTCTAAGAAGCCCCATTCTACAGCATCCCAAAGTATCAAAATCAATATAGTGCCACATGTCTAAAGTTCCTCTCAGACAGCTCAGTGGCAGCATTCATCAAATCACCCAATTCATTCTCCCTTGATCACTCTTGGCGACAAGCAGCACCTGGTACTTCCAGCAGCAGTAGATATCAACACAGGTGATCTGAAGGATCTGTAGCAGCCATTAACCTACCGCTGTCCAACAGGAATAAACCACCAACCGTAACACTGCCCGATGTTACAGAGTGGAGTGATGCGGTATGTACGATTGCAGGTCATGCACATTCAGTCAAGACCCCCTAACAACCATCCAAAAAAAGAATAAGGAAAAAAAGATAGCAACTACCATATTATTACAGAATTCAAGTTTTTCCTAGGAAATATCTAAGCTTTCAATCTGGTTGTATCAATACTTGAAAAATTAGGTTTTGCCCTACTAACAACTATTGTAACATTTTTTTTTCAGGGAAAGAAAAACTAATTTAATCGAGAATATAACTGGATAGAAGAAAGACAGAAAACACACAGAGAGGAAGGACAATTTGTATTTTAAAATGTTAATAGGAACCAAAATGGCCAGTGTTTACCTCTATGCCAAGAGTTTGAGGAGTAATTTTTGCTTCCATTTTCTTTCCTCCTTTGTGAAATTTACAAAATATTGAAATAAATATGAAATGTGTGACTGTGGTTGTTGTTATATGTCACAAACTACACGCACTTTGCAGCTGGCCACAAACACTAAGTCAAAGGAAAATATTCCAAGCTCCAGAATCAGAACCACCCAAAGGCAATGGTTCTGGTCTTCAGGAGGCGCTGGAAACTTCCCAGACTACAGTTCAAACTGGTATCACTCATCTCTAAAAATGTATTTGTACATACAATATTTTAGATTTGTAACAGAAAGAAATGAATTTTTTCAATAATATTATTTTGGTAAAAAAATTCACAGGACATCAGATTCAACATTTTTTGTAAGTACATGAATTCTAAATTATGTAACACATTAGAAACTTGGGGTTTGGAGAATCAGTGAGCATCTACCCCTTTATCACAAGTTCACCCCTTTCCTATCTGATAACTGTCTCTCTATGCTATCATTCATGTCAGGGCCTTTTTATGTCATTATTTTTGCGCATTTCATAAGAGGGATATCCGTTTGTTTATAGTCAGTCTTTTGAGTTTGGTCCATGTCACTGAGCATTACTGACTCTAGGTGGCCCCATTTTTGGTCAAATGCTTCATATCTGTCTTTCTTCATGGCTGCATAGTATTCCATTGTGTATGGGCACCACATCTTCTTTAACCATTCCTCTACTGATGGGCAGGTAGGTCGTTTCCAGGATTTGGCTATTACGAATTGTGCTGCTATAAACATGGATATGCCTGTGTCTTTTTGGTATGTTGTCTTTATTTGGGGGTGGGGGGGGGACATGCCCAGTAGAGCAGTAGCAGGATCAAATGGAATGTCTATTCTCAGCTTTCTACGGAACCTCCAGACTGCCTTCCATACCCGTTGTAGCAGATTGCATTCCCACCAGCACTGGAATGGAGTTCTTTTTTTTCCTAAACTCTTGCCAACAATTGCTGTTTTTTGAGTTCTAGAGACAGGATTTCTTTCAGGAAAATCAAAGGCTTTGGTTAGCAAAAAGCCTAAAGGCACAATGTCACTCTAAGTGAAAAAAAGAACTAAATCCCTCCAAAGGTTAATAAAAGATTTATTTGTGAGAAAGGGTCTCGCTCTGTAGTAGAAGATTTCTTAGTGTGGTAGTTGAGAGGAAACGGAGAAGAGATGAAGGCAAGATTAACACGGAAGGGAAAGCGTGCATTGCGGACAGGGATTCTAGGAGCAAGAGTGGCCAGACAGGTGGTCTAAATAACAAGAGTTACAAAATAGAACACTACACTACTTGGTTTTCCAACGCCCACAAATATTAATGAAAAAGTATGCTAGTAACATAGTTTTGTGTCAGTGGTACCATGGGTGAACTTCTGAAATTTCACAATTCTGAGTGGTACCTAGTAGGATCTACTGCATCATGGAACTGAAGCAACATGGGAGGAAGCAAAGTGGTAGTAAAGTGAGAGATAGATGTGATGAGAAGATTCATGTTTCTTAAAATCCTCCTGAAATACCGGGAGAGCCCTGGGCACGACAGCTCCAGCCAAACCTCCAGACATGCTGAAGGACAAACATCCTTACCAGACCATGTGTGTGTGGAGATAGCCATCACAGGCACTGGGATCACACAAAGCCTTCTATTTGTTCACAGACTTCGATGTTGTCCATCCAGG
The DNA here is from genome assembly GCA_004027205.1 of Ctenodactylus gundi. NCBI lineage: Eukaryota > Metazoa > Chordata > Mammalia > Rodentia > Ctenodactylidae > Ctenodactylus > Ctenodactylus gundi. The sequence goes on from PVKB01007824.1 coordinate 4,121, forward strand.
GTTCCAAGATAAGAACTACCCTTCTGATAGAATCCATTCATTGTTTGAATCCTAGAACATTGATCTCTTACCACGTGCTTTCTGGGACAAACCTGAAACCAGCCCTCAAAAAATAAACTCAATATTTTTGCCTAGGAACAAAGAAAACAATGACTTCTGAAGAAAAATACAACATGAAGCGGATGTCCCAAATGGGAAATCCAACATGACTGTAACATATTTCCTCTGTTCCCTGTAATGTTTCCAACTTCAGGGGATGCTAATTTTTTAATTACTAAAGATTATAAAAGTTGGTTCGGTGCTTATGAAAATCTTTGGTTTAATTATAAGCATAGAAGGTGATTTTGGTATTATCTTACACCGAGAATGCTCTCAAAAGCCCTCTTAGAGTATCAAGAAAATACTCGGAGACAGAAATGGAGAACATCAAGATTATTTTTGAAAGTATGGAACAATTTGTGATTTTACATGATTGATATCACTCTTGAGTTAAAATCATTGATGGCTCCTAGATAAAAGCAAACCTCTAGTAACATTATTGACAATTTTCTTTTCTGGATCCTGAAAAGGATGCTCTGAGTCTGTGCAGGTGGACAGGAAACTTCCAGCAAGGTCTACACAGAACACTCAAGCACTCTGCTTCACGCTATGGAGGGGCGAATTGGCCACAATTGAATGTGTGACTTGAGAATTAAGATAGTTTATAATTTTACTTTTGCAACTATATCTCCAAATTTACCATAGTGTGTAGAGCCAGAATCCCAACAAGGAGGAAAACATGAGCTTAGGAGAAAAAATAGGTTTCAGCAATTCTACTCCGCTATTTTGGAACTTTCTACAAAAAAGAAACAAAAACATAACTAAAAGCAAACAAAAAAACTTATTTCTGACCTGACATTTACTAATTAAGGGATGATAATACTTATGAAATTGAAAAATACTAAAGTCAAATATTTGATTTATTTTAGCTTCACACATCTCTGGTAAAAACAAAGGTCATGTTCACATGGTCCTCCTGCTAAATTTAAAAATTATGAACCATTTAATTAATTGGCTTTGATTGTACAAGTTACAAAAACAACAATATACTTTTGGTCTAAAAATACTTTTAATTTTTTTATAAATCTCCTTCAAGCGTTGATAAAAGATTGGTCTCTAAAGGTTAGAATTTTAAATCATTTTACTTCTATGTATTAGAGTTATTTTCCAGTTTTTAAATGAATCCATGACAATCACCCTAAACATATGTAACTGATCATAAGAATAGCGTCCCCGTCAAACAAGATTTAGAACTTGTTTACATGATCTGTAAGTCATTCCCCCATTAACCAGAGGATCCTCCCCTCTAATGTTGAAACCCAGTCAAGTGGAATTGGGCATCAAATATTGTCAACGGCTGACCTGGAGGTCAGCCTCAATCATTCCAAATTCTGGGAGTTTTAAGGAGAATGCAGTGACGGTGGAAAGTTCCTAGCACATACCAGGCACTTTATAAATATTAGCTCCTTCCTTTTCCTGAGTATTATGTGCAAGACACAGAGTTGGAACTTTTTAAAACATGTCACAGCCTTGGAATTGAACTCTCCAAATATAATTCATGTAGTCCCAGATAAGAGCGCGCGCGCACGCACACACACACGCGCGCGCGCGCACGCACGCACACACACACACACACACACACACACTTACTTAATCCCCTCATAAATAAATGAAGGCTCTGTTTTCCTTCCCATTGCTTCCAAGAATTTTAAAGGTTCAAAAGAAAATCTAAAGCTCTTGGTGGAAATATGTAAAGAGGAAATAGAAGATGAGTCACGTGAAAAAAATTCATTTCCTTTCCCAAATTCTTCTTTCCTGTCCCTCGGCTCTCAGTCCCCGGGCTGCTGCTCAATTTGCCCTGCCACACACACGTTTTGTGTCCTTCTTTCAGGCTTCCATCCCAGGCACGCCCAGATTTAAGAAATAAGCCTTCATATGAACTTTCAAAATGGGTTTTTTATCACTATTCAATAAAAGTGACAGTATTCCCTCAAATATTCACAAATATATGTGGATCACCTCTACTATAAGTTAGAGTGACAGTGCTGAAAGTCAGAGAAGGTGGATTTTCTTTCATGAAATATGTGGCCTGGTAAGCTGAAAACATCCTAGCAACAAAAAGTAACTAAGACAGATGCTCAACTTGTATCGTATTAATTAAAAGAATAAGAGACTACGTGGATAAAAATGAGCTTCATAGTTATATTACAAAAGAAAAGACTACTAAAAGCATTTACAGCATGGAATAATACACACATATTTGTAACAAATGTTAATGGCTATTACTGGGTAGTGGGATTATGAGTGATACCATTTTTAAAAATGAGTTATAGTTTCTACATGACTCACAGATCACATGATGACTGTGTAATTTAGTAAAGGTATATATTAATTTTTTTTAAAAAATGTAAAGGAGCCAGAGGCATAGCACAATGGTTAAGAGTGCTTGCCTGGCAACTGCAGGGCCCTGAGGTCAACTCCCCAGTACCACACAGGCATGAGCCAGCTGCAAAAAAAAAAAAAAAAAAAAAAAAAAAAAAAAAAAAAAAAAAAAAAAAAAAAAAAAAAAAAAAAAAAAAAAAAAAAAAAAAAAAAAAAAAACAGATGAGTAAATAGAAAATAAAGACTTGCAGCTCTGATCCTGGCTCAAAAAGAAAGTCTTAAAAAATAAATATGTCTGAGCCACTCACATTTACCAAATACAAAGGGGTGTGCATGTGCTAAAGCTGTGGGCGCCGTGTTCCTGAGCCGGTCGCAGGGCTATGATGCAGTCATGCAGGACACGCAGGTGAGTAAGGTATGACCCAGGAGTTATGTCAGCAATGAAGCCTGCTTACTAACCCAGAAGTGACTTTTCCTGCCTCTCCGAGAGGATAATGAGGCAACTGAAATCTGCCTTTATCTTCTGTGACAAATTACGAAGCCACAGAATGTTGAGACTACTTTTCTTCTGTCCTCTACTCTAAGAGCTATAATTATCCTAATTATCTGGAGAGAGCACTCTCGTTATGGCCACTTCATGATAAGAAAAATGTGTCAACACTTATTTCACCTAATCGTGAATCAACCTTATGGATGATGTAACACAGGTGTGGAAGTGAGGCGCACAGAACTGAAGGCTAAGGCTGCACTGTTCTCAGCGCGGAAGCTGAGATTCAAGCCCACACACCCAACCCACAGCCTGAGCCCCCAACTCTTTTATACATTGGTTTTTCCTTTTTGTGACCATCATCATCATCTTGATTTTAGTGCTACTGCATACCTATTTTTAGAATCCCGAATCACAACAAACCATCCCATAGAGGGAACGTTAGGTTAGAGAGAGAAGGTAGGTACAGGAAGCGTCCTGAGGGCACAGCTGGTATGCTCAGCACCAGCGCCGACCTGAGGCACGTGGAGGATTAATAAACGATACATTGAATGATTCAGGGAGCAGGTTCATCTTCAATGCTCCATGATTCCATGTCAGTTCAGTGTTTGTAAATATTTTCCTCTTTGTTCTAAAAGAACCCATGTGCAGGGAGAAGATGCAATTGTGTAGGGGTTTCCAGATATATTTTTTATTTTTCTACAGTAACTTCACACTAATAGTAGATACGTGTATACACGTGTATATAGGAATTTTTGTTACATGGTTGCTTAGGGCAACAAAGTTGTGAACTCTAGGTATAAATCCCTCTAGTCAGCATTTACCACATTTAGATTTTCGAGCTTGGCTAAATTTTATTGCAACGTTTTGACAAATCAATTTCATAAATTGTGGATAAAGTTAAATTACTATTGAATAAATGCACAGGTTAAGGTTTATTTAGAAAAATAACATGGATAATCATATATTTTTAAACATGTCAGAGTTTCTGGCATAGACTCTGAAATGACAATTTTCTGTCACCTAGATCAATGCAAATCTCTACCAAAATTCTCATTGTTCATTGCCTACAGAAAAAGATATCAACTCACTCTAATTCTGATTCTGGTACTCTCTTCAACCTGACCATGGTTCAGACACTGAGAGGGAAAGGATCACATGATCACATTTACGAATACTAACGAAAAAGTAATTGAAGTATAGAGAACCGTACTACTGATCTGAAACCCTAAGCCCGTGAAAAATGCTAGCCACCTACTGGAAGTATGTAAGGTCAATTAACATTTTCAATTTCCAGATGTAATTTCCTACATATTTTACTTAGTAATGATAATATATTATTTTCTTTATTTGAATTAAAATCATTGCCTAGAAGGATCTCATTTCCATGTGGGGCACTGTTGGCTTTGCAGGATATTTACAACATGTGGAAGAGTAGAGGTATTGGCAAAAGATTTAAATCTTAAAGTGGGAAAAAGATGGAAGGATGTAAAAAAAAATAGGAGCAATCGTTAAAGGGTATTACAGGATGGAATGCTTGGACCTGACGATGTGGGGTGTTTGCTTTTGGCATTCCTCTGGGTACTCTACTGTTTTAGTATAAAATTTCCTTTTTTCTGCAAATGTAGCTGTCTGCATGCCAGAAATTTTCTGCAGTAGTTTTCACTACTAATATTCAGGAACCACTCACATGTCAGAGATGACGACTTAAATAATTATCTACTTTGCAATGTGTCTATAGAAGGCAGTGTGGTGGACATGACCCCTGCGCACCCTGTGACTGGGAATCGGCCAATTTGGAAAACCTATACCTTGATCTTGAGCCTTGAGACTAATTGTTCACATTCCACAACCAGGAGAAAGCACAGCAGTCTGGACAAGTCACCTGATAGTCGTCGCACTGACTTCAAATTCTGTTTCCACTACTTCACAACTTAATAGCTGTGACACTCACAAAGTACCTTTCCATTTTAAACTCCACTTTCCTTAGAAAAAGGGCTTAAGGGGCCGAAGGAATGGCTCAGCAGTTAAAGCGCTTGAACAAGCGCTAAGCCAAGCGCTAAGTACCCGACTTCGATTCCCCAGCACCACATAGGCTGGGTGTGGTGGTGCACGCCTGTAATCCCAGCACTCAGGAGGCTGAGACAGGAGGACTGCCATGAGTTCAAGGCCACCCTGGGCTCTGAAGTGAATTCAGGACCAGCCTGGACCACAGAGCGAGACCCTGTCTCAATAAAAAAGAAAGAAAAGAAAAGAAAAAGAGCTTAAGCTGTAATTATTGAGATTACTATTAATATTATTAACTTCTCCAAAGGGTGTCAATATCCAAAATAGAAATTTCTCTTTTCATGAAGTGTTAGTTTGGTGAGGATGTATTAAAGTGAGCCTCACACATCTGAAGCGAAACTAGCACATCCAAATGGAGCCATCCTGCGACCAGATGGGCACAAGACACCATTTGGCGATCCGAATAGTCCCTGAGTTTGAGGGAGGGGAACATAAGCTTCGACAACAATGAACCCTCTACAAAAGGGAATACTGAAAGGCTCTGCCGGTGAGAGACAAAAGAAGTAAAAACTAAGTGGAAAATGTACAAACACAATGAATACACTACACACGTGTACACACATGTGCACACAATAAGACTCATACTTGTGTATTAACTTCAATATATGCATGTACCGCCACTATCTCTGCGAATAAAATCTATTAAATTGAGAACACAGATTTAGACAGAGTGAACAGCTGCCGAGTGTTGTCAGCAAAGCTTTCAAAGTAACAATTGGACAAGCTCGGTTGTGAGTGCCAATAGAGGGCGCCGGCGAGGGGACGAGCCAATCAGCCGCCGGCTGAGAGGCAGGAATCGGAGACCGCGGTTCCTCCAGGCCACCTCCAGCCTGTTACCTAACCTGGCAGCTGCTTCAGAGATGTCTGACTACACACTGAACAGCTGACTGACTCTGCAAGCACGCTTGCAGTCCCCTGCTCAACTTCACAGGAACGCACCTACGCTAATGGTTCCCCCAGAGACGCATGAAACCAGCCTTGAAATACATTGGCTTCAGATAAATTACATCCTATATTACTACCTAATTTGTTTAGCACAAGAGCTCTTGACTACTTAAGCACACTTGTTCAATTGAGAAAACACCTAAAATCACAGGTTAATTAATTTCCTAGTTCAAGGTCTAAGAGTGTATATATTTCTGCTTAGCATCACTGGTAATTTTATGATTTTATATCCATATGATGAGGCACATAATTAACCTGTAGGTGTCACAATCCTGAATTCGCACAAATAGAAAATGATACAGCATCAGGCAGACCTCCATTGTGTCCTCTGACTTTGGCATGTAGTGGCCCTGTGATCTTGGCTGGGTCTTTTAATCTTTGAGCCACTCTAATTTTGCAAGACTAACTAAAATATTATAATAAAATGACAAGCAGTAGATAGATATTTGAGGGCAATGTACTTGATTCGCTCTGGCCACTTAATTAATGTTAGTTTCCTTCTTCCCTGTTCTCTTCCACCACGCCCTGTCCCCTATTCTAATCCTTGTTCCTACAAAATGAACAATTTCTATTTAGAGGCTTTGGGTTTATGAGCATTCTAAAGTACTTGTTGAAAATCTGCCACCTATCTTTCTGCTAGTCTCTGGCCTACGGCCAAGGTCTATGAAAGGGAGTTTGTCCTCAAGAAACTTTTGATTTAACTGAGGAAATCAACCCCGACATAAATTTAAGAACTAAAGCTGATTTATTTTACAAACATAATAGATATGCCTCCAGATTAAAAAATAGCCCAGGGAATTAACCCTAATAATAAACCATTATTCCAATATACTAGCTGGAAATTTGGAGTTCTGAATTCTGAAGGGAAAATTTTAAAGGTTCATCAATGAACTTTCTTGTAAAAGCAAATAGGTCAAGGGTCCTTTCCTAGGGGGGTTTCTAATTGGTATCATGCTTAGTGAAGTGAGTCAGAAGCAGAAAGTGAAACATCGAATGGTCTCTCTGATATGAGAGTCCCAGATCACAACTATCTTGTGGAACTTAACACGAAAAACAAAGTGAAACAGGGGCGTCGGGCGAGGAGGTAGGGGGAGGGACAAAAGGAGAGTGGGAAAGTCCTTGTCACCTTGACAAGATACGTAGGCACGCAAAATGCTCAGCTTCGTTGTAAACCTTAAATTTTGTGCTTATACATGTCAATAAAATGGGGAAAAAAACTCAGCTGGGACCAGCTGGGAGTGACGGCATACACTGTAATGCTAGTACTCTGGAATCTGAGGCACAGGGATCACCATGAGTTTGAGGTCAGCCTGGGCTACATAGTGAGTTTGGGACATCTTAGACTACAGAGTGAGACTCCATCTCAAGAAAAATAAAAAATCAGTGGCCTAAAGGAGATCACAGGAAGCCACTGAAACATCTGTACCTACATTTCTTTCTTCCTTTATGGAGAATTAATGAATTAGAAAGTACTTCATATTGTAAAAACTGAGCCAATTTAAAAAAAAAAGTAGTCGTTTGGGGAAAAAACGTCTGGTCCTTTGAATCGGTCTTCACTGATTATGTCATTATGATTCATGCAATCCCTTGCTGAAGAGGGTAAGCAAGAATTAGACCAACAGTCTATATTCAGATTCCCATAATGCTTTTAAATACAGTATAAGGCACTCTTATTTTCTAAAGACAAAAGTTATTTGAGAGATGTAATTATGAGTAACTTGTTTCAAAGTGTTATTTTTAAAAAAAACAGCAAATATCAGTCTTCACGCGATGTTCTCAAAGATAAGTGTTGTTCAGTTTAGTATTTGCGCAACTAATTGTTGGTCTTCTATGAAGAAGGCATCTTGAAATGACTTGAATTCTTAGCCACAACAACAATAGTAAACATTTACTAGTAAATATTACTAACAAATAATACTGCTTTTCTACTAGCAATTACTTGAAAGATATTATATTAATTATTCTTCTTCAGAAGAGTTCTAGGAGACACATTGCTACGCCTAGTATTCCATTTGCCACAGTCTCCAACATACAGCTCAGCACTTGGCGTCACTTGTCCTAGACTGCACAAGGCTGTACAATCACGGGAGTACTCTCACTGGAGAACCCTCAACTCTACAGCTCACAAAAGCAGTTTTGTTTTCAAGCAAGCAAACCAAGAACAAATATACATGACTCAGCCAAGGTCTCGACTTGCTCATGTAACAGTTGAAAGTGGAACCCAATGCTTAAGATCTACTGCTATTTTTCTAGGGTTTGCTCCCCACGAGTCGCATCCAATACACTTACGCTGACACACTTCTTTAATGCCTTCTGTAAAACCTCACAAATTTTATGATTTCTGACATTCTAGCACAAGAAATATGGCAATAAGGGGAACTGAAAAGCTGACTTCTTTTCAAATTAGTTACAGGTGAATGACACAGCTGTTGAACACTGGGTGTTGAGACCTTTCTCCAAAGCACAGCATTGGGCAAAGATGAGAAGCCTCTTTCCAGAGCAGCAGGCTCGGATCTGGTGACACAGTCAGTCCCTGCTTACAATGAGTTCATTTCTGTGACGCCAAATGAATGATACCCTTGTGTTTGTGCTGGGTAATGAACCTGGTTCTGCTGAATGACCTAGATCTCCTCCCTGGCATTGAATTGATACCAGAAGGTTGACTTTTCCTTTTCCTAGCCATCATTTTGAAACAAATGTGTCCAAATTGAAACGGCAGCAGGTGCTGCTTTGTAACCTTAATCATCAACACATCCAACAGATAACCCTGAGATATATATATATATATCTTTGTTTAGTACCTTTCCATTCTCACTGAGTTGTTGCCCATGAATGAAAAGAGAATAACAAAGTTATTATGACTTCTGAGGGGTCAGCTGTTAATAGTCTAGTTACTATTTTTAAACAAGTGTGTATTAAAAATTAACTGGACACTATCTGTTGAGTTTTGAAACACAGAATTAACTTTAGCAAGGCAAATTAATTTAGGTAACATTTAAAAATATGAGTTTATACTACACAATAAATAAATATCTAACTCATTGAAGACAGCTGCAAAAACAAACAAAAATCAAATAGATTTCAAAGAAAAATGATCCCTCCTGGTCTTTCCAGTCCTGCAGGGTAAGAGTTTCTTACTTTCTGGGCCCCTCAGCTTAAATCCATCTTTGATCGGAACTCCCAATCCTTTCCTTGCTTTCGTTCACTGGCAGTTTTCTCCATCATATCTCATTTCTTTGATTTTCACTCAACTTCTTCCTTTTTCTTATCTGGATTCTTCGGTTCTTTTCATCTTTTTTGGCTTCTTGTCCCTCTCTGCTTCTACCAATGAGATTAAGCGGATAATTGCCACATTGTTGTTGTTGTTGTTGCTTCCCATCACCCTGCCAAACATTCTTTTCTGAAGCTCTAGGCTTGTTTTGAGAACACAGCCAAATCTCATCAACAGATAGTTCCTGGCAGGCTTACATGCAGGCATATTGGAAAACAATGCCACTCAATTTTGCTAAGAGCCTGGCTCTTGACCCTATAGATCAGCGGATTAAAAAAAAAAATCCTTTTATGGTCTCTGATATTTGTTTGGTTTTGTTTCTACAAGCCAAGAGGAAAATAACTTGGGCTAACCTCAAAGACACTTCTCATTTGGAATGCCTTCATTTTCATAAATTAGCATATCTGATTTTTAAGCAGAAATATTTCTTTTAGGAAAAATATGGGGCACCAGAGCAACACTCTCAAATATTCATCAGTTTCCTTTGGGTGGTTCTGAAAAACAGAAATAAGGTCACTAAAATGAAACTGCCTTGCAAGAAGAGATCTTTCACCGTGATCGCCGCAGCCCTGCCTCGTGTGCCTATCTGTGATAAATGCCTTGTCTTTGCGTAACGTTATCTACCGGAGAGAAACCAACTGCATGTAATTACTGCAACCAGGAGATTTTTCTTTTCAGCATGATATTTTAAAGAATGAATGGCTGTCAAAATGAACTGACATGGAGGGCCATTAAGGAGTTGCACTCGTAAGTCGCATATAACAACCTAAGACTCTTGCAGAGGAAAATAAATAGGATCACTTTCTGCTAGGTGTGGTGCCATTTTGATCAGATTGATATTCTGGCCTCTACAGATTAAGCATTATTCTCCCTTCCAGCAGTAAGCACAAGACTCAGTAAAAACCACTACTCTCTTACACATTCTAAAGCTTCTTTAGTTTTGGAGAAATGTTGAAAATTAAATGTAATGAGAATGTTGATATGATCATTTTTAAATCTACAGAACATGTTGCTTCATATAAAATTTTAGCTAGCTCTAAACAAAAGCTAGATTAATGTTAATATAATCAGTGACTGTCTAAAAACGAGGCATGAATCAGAATGACAAAACCGATAGTGCAATAACTTCTGCCAAAAGCTGTCCAATATCCTATTATATCAAGATAGATAAATGGTCCATCCATTATAAATTCAGGGAATGCTAGCACCAAAAGAACACTAGGTCAATATACCCTTTAGAAGTGTAATTATATAGACAACATTTTCCCTCTTGAAACACACAGGTCAGTAAGGCACTAAGACCCGCTAAAGACAAAATTAAACATAGACAAAAAAAAAAAAAAAAAAAAAAAAAAAAAAAAAAAAAAAAAAAAAAAAAAAAAAAAAAAAAAAAAAAAAAAAAAAAAAAAAAAAAAAAAAAAAAAAAAAAAAAAAAAAAACACTGAGAAGCATTCAGGTTCATCAACTGTTTGCCAGCCTGAAGCAAGAACTGTCACCAGGTGCATTGATTCCCTTGATTGAAAAGCTAGTACTACCTGATTAGCATTACATCTTACAGTGCAGTACTAGCTAGACCATCCAGGTGAGGCTTGTCAAGAGAGTGGTTTAAAACCTGGTCATACCTCCTGCACGCCTAAGAGATTATGTTTGAAGAGACTGAAGGAAATTTCTCTTTCATTTCTACCTAGGAAGGTCTGGGAAGGATGTAGCATGTTAATAATCCTCTGTATTAGTTTCCGAAAACTCCTGTAACAAGGCATCACAGAACAGGTGGCTTACATAATTGAAGCTGGTACTGCTCAGGATGGTCAATGATCAAGACCAAAGTGTTGGCAAAGTATTGGACAACTTCATACCCAAATACTCTCTTTAATCCTATTTAACTTCCAAGTTAACATGATATCAAGTTTATAATTCTGCCTCATAGAATACAACTATTTTACTAACATTTAGGACATGTAATAGTCCCTTTGTTAAAAAGCCCAACATTGGTTGAAAGTCTAAGACCAAGTCTCTTGTGAGACTTAAGGCAAATTCTTACATGCAAATCTCTGTTAAAATACAAATAAATTGTATAATTTCAAGGTATGAAGATACAGGGTAAATATTCCCTTTCTCAAAAGAAAATGTAGGAGGATAGTAAAGAATTAGAGGAAATCAAGGCCAAAACCAAATGTCAAAGCCAACATGAGTTGCCTTTGGCCTTTCTTTGATATCTACTTTGGAGCCTTCCTGGCCAGGACATTTTTGCATTCTGCCAACCAGTAATATCAGCCTAGTATGGACAATGTCAAGGTTGGCTCCCAGCTTGAGCAGCGAATGGCTCCTAGTTACAGTGACCTTGAGTCCCTGAATGGCTCAGCACATTGAAGTTACTCCTGAGGAACCAATTTCCTAGGAGGCCCTTCTCAAGCTAGCATCCAAGTTTCCTCTTTTATTTATTTATTTTTGTCCCTGTCCAAAGCATTTGCTTTCTTTCTAGTGGTGGACCAAAATTCAAGTTTTTCTAATTTCTCTGTTCTGCTTTTTGTTCCTGATTCTCATTATAAATCTGACTAAAAGCAGCCAGGAGTATTCACGCCACCATCCAAATGTTAGACTGCTTTGAAATTTCTTTTACCAAATTAATTAGCCCATTGTCCTCAATCTCAGTCTCCTGTGAAGTCTCAAGGCATGCACAAAATCTAAACAAATTTTCTGCCAAAGTATAACACACTTGGGATCTGGTCCAAAGGCTAATGGAGCCCTTGCTCCTAACCGAACCTCCGTCACTTTTAAATACTACCTGTATTTCCGTCAGCATTCTGTCTCCTGAGTTCTGACCAGAACCACCTATTAGGCTCTGCCCAGGGTATTATTGGGCTTCTCCAGCCTTCATCTGCTACCCTTTCCAAAATTCTCCAGCAGACATGTTCCAATGGCTTCTAAACCATATATCCATATATATATATATATTGAGACAGGGTCCCACTCTGTGGTCCAGGCTAGCCCTGAACTCACTTCAGAGCCCAGGCGGGCCTTGGACTCAAGGCAATCCTCCTGCCTCAGCTTCCCGAGTGCTGGGATTACAGGCGTGTACCACCATGCCCAGCTTATGTGGTGCTGGGGAATCGAACTAGGGTACTTAGTGCTTGCTAGGCAAGCGCTTTAACCACTGAGCCATTCCTCCAGGTCCTTCTAAACCATATAATCAAAAAAAGTCACAGCAATGGCCTCACTCTGTACTAATTTGCACTATTACTCAGTTTTTCCATCACTAAGACACAATACACAACACTTACTTAAGGACGAAAGGTTTAATTCAGTTCCCCGTTTCAGGAGATTCAGTGCATGGCCAACAAATCCAAAGCAGTAACCTGGCAGAAGGGCTTGGAAGTTGGCATATCAGGATTAACAGTCACAGCAGAGATGGTAAGGAAGAATCTATTCTAAGACTTTCTCCTACCATCTGGTGATTCGGGGTCAGTCTTTTGTGTTCCTTAGCTAATAGACATTACTCTAATCTCTGCCGTCATTTCTATATGGCATTCTGTATACAATCTGTACCCAAATTTTCCTCTTTCATAAGGACATTAATCGTGCCAGGAATTAAGACTCACCCTACTCCAGTATACAGCATATTAACTGAACTAATTACATCTTAAATGACCTTATATCAATATAAGGTCATATTTTGAGGTATAAGAGTTAGGACTTCATGATTTTCAGAGGACACAATTCAACTAATAAGTCTCTCTTAAGACAAGTGAGATGGTCTGCTTCATAAGAATTAGAGAATTTTGCCAGTGTCTCCTATAGTGAAAGAGACTTGTGGTACCTGTAAAGTCTAAGGCAGAACCTGGAGCACTTTCAGGTGGATGACCACAGGAGGGCTGAAAAAGGATCCAATCATCTGTACACCAAGGGCAGAACCAAAGAGAACATTAACACAGAATCAAATTTGCAGACAAGCACTCTGGTAGTCTGAGGCAGGAGAATCACAAGTTCAAGTCCAGCCTGAGCAATTTAGCCTATTAGAAAAAAAAATGGCTTGCAATGTATCTCAGTAGTAAGGTCCAATCCCCAGTGAACTTGGAGACAATGCAAGATCGCCTGGAAGGGCAAAGAAATAGCAGTGTAAATCTGAAAAGCCAACCAGAGCAGTGTGCCCATGTGGAGAAAGACACTGAAGTAATTTCAGAGCCAATGTCCCTGAGGAATCTTGGTGAGTGTCCAAAATTGAAAGAGTCTACTCTGGATGTCTTATTTAATCAGAGGGCATCAGCATCCCAAGACACCACCACACAAGGCAGTTGAGTTCACACCCTTTCCCCTGTCCCAACAAGGGAATGGCTGAGTACTTGAACATGAGAGAAAGCAAAAGGAAAGAAACCAGACTTGCTTTGTTTTTCAAAGCAACTTTTAGCCTGCTGGAGGATAAAGCTTGGGAAGAGTAAATTTTAAATTTGAGTGCGTTTGAATGTGTGGTGGCTTGCTATCTGGGAATTTTTTAATTAACTAAAATGGAACTATTATTGTGTTTGGATGAAACTAAACATAAAGTACAGGTAGAAGAGTTTATGCAGGAAAGAGGAAGAGCAGTTTTATGGAGCAAATGTAGAAGGAGTGATTTTTAAAAAACCTATGGTTTTATTCAATCTAGCTGATTCAAACATCTGGGTACCTGGGGTTAGAGTGCTCAAGGTAAAGTGGTGTGACACCCAGGAGCCTAATGTTTATGGGTACTTTGGTTCTCTTTTCAAATAACTTCATCACTCATTTAAAAAGTAGTTATGACGCATACTAAAAAAAAGAATAATTTGGAAGAAAAAACACGTGTGTCAAAAATTTATTGTAACAATTATGTTAAATGACAAAATCAAGATCGAGTATATAAAACTTAGCACAAGATTAATAAATATAAGTAGTGTCACAGCACAAGTACAGCAGTTATATATAGACAAGAAAAAAAGAAGTCTATCTGACACTATTTTAGCACTGACCTCCAACAGCTCACTATACATGGAATTGGCTACCATTTGGGCTTCAGAAAACTTATTACTTACTCAAGCAATCACTGAAAAAGCGCAAATTGCTGAAAGTACTGGATTCTGACCAAAAGTGAAGCAAATCTTGATTTAGATTTAGAAGTATTTCCTTTATGTGTAAATATAAATTGACACTAAGTGTTATCCAGTGTACTTAGGAAGATACAGCTGCTTACACATTTAGAGTTCCGGTATGGAGTTTGTGTCTGAGCCAAGAGATGTTAAAATTTAAAAAGGATCTATTATCCCAAATATACTGAAAATGGAAGTATCAATTATAATGCTGTAAAATGTTTACCATTCAAAATATAACGCTTAAAGTATGTAATGTTTGCCTGGAAATCTTTGGAATATCAGATTCTCTGCCAGTTCTGAATGTTCTTGGCTAAATTTTAAAGTGAAAATTGTTTTGTCCTTTACGGATTTCTTTTTGTTTGTTTTCCCTCAGAGCACAGCAGGGTTATCTAAACTCTAAAGATAGTTTGGTAAGGACCAGAGCAAAATTTTGGCTTCCGTTCAGATGGAATGGAGCTCTGAAATGCAGAAATTTTTGAGAACCCAGAGAAAATTCCCAGGTTATGAATTATTTATTTTTATTTCTAATCTGCTTTCTGTGTAAGTAATTAATTTAAACAACTCATGGTTTCATTTACTGGAAACCATCTCTGTGAATTTGCCCAGTAACAAGAGAAAAGTCAACACAGGATGATAGTAGTGCACAGGGCACGACTTCATCTACTTTCCTGGGTTTCATCTCTGCTTTCATAAGCCCGACCTTTGACAGGATTATTGTACCAGACTTTTCAATGCCTTATAAACAAATACCACTGGACAGGTCACTGGGGAGAGGGTTACAGCTTTCCCTATGTTTTTACTTAAGGGCCGTGGAATACACATCAAAAGCATAGTGTTCAACTTGAATTTTTCACATGACAAATTTGGACAAGTGTCCTTATTTTTGTATGTGGTGATAGAATGGTCGTTAAAAATCATGAAATGTTGGAATGACTAAGGCACTAGAGACCAGGCAGTCTTACTTCCTCACTTGGTAACATGGAATTCAGAGTCTCCTCTCCTTGGAGTTGTACAGAGAAATGAAATCAGCCAGCAGAATCCAGATCATTTCTCTCCTGTTAAATCTCCTTTCTGCTTAAGCAAGCTGTGTCATCCGTTATCTGAATGCACGCTACAGACACTCAAGTTTTAATCTTTAACTTATCTGATTTTTAAGGATGTATGTTAAAATCTATGTTCTGCTTCAGCTCAATCAATACATACCCCTGTATCTGTTATTCAGAGTAGGTGTGGCCAACAATGTATTTTGTAATGGATTTATTTTGGAATAAAATAAGCTAGTCAATAATCAAAGTATGTTTTTCTTGTTAGATTGTATTATACTTTGTTTAATTCTGTCCTGTTAAGAAGCTCACCTGGACTCAGAGGAGATTTCTTTAAAGGTCTGAGAAAACAGACTGTCCTGCAGACACTCCTTCCAGGAGGACAGACCTATAGGGTTCTTTATAAAAGACTCCCATTCCAGTTATTCAAGAGGAGGTGAGGAGCAAAGGGAGAATTTTGGAGAAACAGAGAGAGGAAACAGTTACGAGACTTTAAAGCAAAGAGACATCTGAGTGCCCAGATATAACAGAGATCAGAATATGGCTCGCCAACAGTACCCCAGAGAGATGTTAAGAGACGAGGTATCCCCAGGGAGGCTAAACCCAGACCCAGAAGGGTCCAGGCTAAAAGAACTCCAATGCCTATAATTGAAAAGGCCAACAGGCACTCAAGGTCAGATATGAACTGGCATTGTGGTTTGGATCTGGAATGTTCCCCCAAACGTCTCATGTATTTGAATGTTATCAATTGTCCATGGCACCATGTGCTTTTGAGAGACTGGGAGACTGGGGACCTAGTCTGGATGGGTGCATCACAGGCATGTAAATTGGATTACAGGCATGTAGTGGGGGCTTACTACACCTTCAAAGGAGGGGCTACTCATTGGGATGAGACCTGGAAGGATATATAAGCTGCTTCCTGTTTTTCTTGGAGGACTAGTCTCAACGTGCTTTGGCTTGGCTTTATGTTTGTAATGTTGAGAAGCTGTTTCCACCTCTGCCTCTGACATGTTCTTCTGCTGTTGCTGGCCCCCCCTGAATGGATTGTGACTGAAATTGTG
Source organism: Ctenodactylus gundi (assembly GCA_004027205.1). NCBI lineage: Eukaryota > Metazoa > Chordata > Mammalia > Rodentia > Ctenodactylidae > Ctenodactylus > Ctenodactylus gundi. The sequence goes on from PVKB01007824.1 coordinate 20,518, forward strand.
AGCCGAAAGAAACCTTCTTTCCCCTATATTCGTGGGTGTCGGGTATTGAGTCACAGCAACAAAAAAAGTAATTAAGACACCTGGTTTAACAAATACAGATGTGTATCCTGTACATCTTAGTTTGTAAACCAAAATTCATACTCACAACACGAAACAAAATGTTTTTAGTTTCATTTGGATTCATTTAGATGGTCTGTAGGAAACTAGACAAGGAGAGTAAGACCAATTCATGCTTTAGCTACTCCACCCAATCAGCCAAATCTGATGAAGATGGAAGACTTCCAACCAAGACACTTGACTGAGCAGTCAGGAATTTGTCTTCTCCTGTGAGAAGTGGGGCAGAAGTATTAGCTAAAGATAGAACTGAAGAATAGACGTGCTGAATAATGAAAGAGGCCACACTGAAGAAGAAACGCGCAGAATAATGGAATGTAGCAGTTCCCTAGATCTAAGAGAAAGTTATAGAAAATGTTAATTTTGCTGAAAAATATTATGGGAACTAAGAGATTGAACTAGTCTTTGGCAAACTGAGAAGGAGGTAGTTTGTCATCACGACCTAACTCGGAGAGTCTTTTACCTTGCTAAACAACTCTTAGAAGTTCTAACCCCATAGCAATGTTGCTCCCATAAGATGCTTTGAACCTTGAAATTTCATCCTATGAAAGTTTATCTTTTTTTCTTCAGGACCTGATCAAAGGTTCCTGCCCAAGCCTACTGGGATATTCCCTTTGGAACACAGCATGAGGATGTCAAATGGTGCCATGGAGGTGTCCCAGGTCACTAGGTATTCCAGCAATAGCCACAGCTGAGGAACCAGTGAACAACCAGGATCCACTGCTAGACAAGTGAGTAAGCAAGCTTCAGGTGATTCCAGCATGAAGTAACAAAAGGATTAACAATGCTGATTTATTAGCAAAATAAATGCCACTGCCTTAAGTCAATAAATTTTCATTTTTCTGTTTTAATATAGCTATAGACCCCTGTAACATTCTCAAACGTCAACCTCTGAGTCATTGCCCAATTCGCTTAGCTCTCTATTTTTATATAAATTTAAAATCATTTAAAGGTGTAAATAAGATTGTTTGGAAAATGACACAGCATTTTAGAATACACTTAAAATGTGCATGCCACCAGGGAGAAAGTGAGCATCATAGTTTCTTCTGTAGACAGTAAAAGATCATTTCATTCTCAAGTTAGAGATGTTCGGCTTATAAGCAGTTAAACTACAGAAAAACATAAATGTTACACAAACACAATATTGCATTGCAGAAGGATAAATGTAGGATGCAATGGACACACGCAGAGTGGAAAGTTTAAGGCAGGCTGGAGCGGGCCACACACTTGATCAGGACCCTAAGTAATGAGAAAAGAATTCAGCACTATCAAGGAGCTTAACTAAGCGGCGTTTACCATGAGACTTTCAGCAAGATATTTGGTCAGGCTGAGCCCCAGCTTTTCTCCGTTTTAAAACAGGAGTAATAATGTAATTTTCAATGAGTCATAGTTAGAATTAATGAAAAAAATAGAAAATTGCAAAGTCCTAAATAGAGCTAATGTGTGAACGCTGCTAAAAATCATGACCTACTGGCTTTTGCGCTGGTTTAGGAAATAAATAATAGTTGCAAAAGTACTTAAATAAGAGTTTTACATATATTTTATAAATGATGAAGCCTGAAATGATGCTTTAGTTGACTGCATGCCCATCAGATAAAAAAATAGTAATTTTATTCAATCATAATAATAAAGATGTATTATGTAAACATATATACAGGGAATCTAGAGCCTCTGACCGAGGAGAGGACCAAAGAGAACCTAGGTTGTGAAACTTGCAGGTAAGACAGAACTAGCAGGAAGTTTAATACAGTACTAAAAAACAAAGAAGGAAGAACCTAGGTTCATTCGTCTCTAGCCATATAACCCTGCCCCTGTGTCAAACTCAGTGCACTCAATTAAATGTCTATTAAACGGCTGTTGAATTGAAAGGAGTTGCTTTTTGGAAGCTAGGTGTCCTATAAACAGATATCTGAAAGGGTGTATTACACACGGGATTGTAGGCTGTCTCCTCCGAGAAGCTGTCTCGACTTGCAGTTCCTGTTAGAAATGCTTTCTGACCTCCCAGTCCCCTCCCTATGGCTGGCCCCCCGCCCCATAGTCACGCTTCATAGCCCTCAACAAAGCCCCCAAAAACACTCTTTAAAGAGCTCCCTCCTCCCACTGCTGTGAACTCCTCAACAACAGCATCAAGTTGATTTCATTTCCCTACGCCCTAACGCAGTGCCCAGGACATGGAAGACACTTATTCAAATATTTGCAGAACTACCACGACCCAAAATAGAACTAAATCTGGGGCTGAGAAATGTCTGTTTGACCTCAGGGTTAATGAGGGTCCTGTGTCCTAAACCTATAATTGTATTAGGCAATTTAACAAAAAAAAAAAAAAAAGAAAAGAAAAGTTAGATGTATCACAGTCTCGGAAAACATAAAATGTATTGACCATAGTAAGTATTACATAAATATTCAAGAAAGATATAGTGCACAGTAATAATGCTTAATAATTACAAAATAGAATTCTTACAAGAGCCTGGGAGGAAAAACTTAATGCAATCTGGACTTTTCAAAACGTAATTAAGTAAAGACATTATTGGACTTAGAAACTTTTCCAACAAGGGTCACAGTGAAAGTGTTTTCTCATTTAAAAAGAAATCTTATGTCGCCACCAGACTGGGTTCCGTCACCACATGGGTGCAGTTTTTGTAGGATTACTTCGTGATAGTTCTGCAGCACATTTAGCATACCTGGTGGGAAATAACTGTGAGTTCCTATCCTATGCTAATCAAAGACAATTCCGTTCTAAGCAAAAACATCGGCTTTACTCCATAGTGCCTGGAAAACAGGAAGTGGAGCAGCCAAATCCTTCAATCCAGTCTTCGTTTATTTTTAGCCCAGAGTCACATCTAAGTCAGACTACAGAGACAGAATTGCAGAATCAAATAAGTGTGAGGTCCCCGGCCAGTTCTCTCTGCCTTTCATCTCCTCGGCCTCCAGGGCTCAGCGCCAATGGGCAGTCAGAACCACGTGACTAGTGTTAGCTACACATGACACTTCTTCACCGATACCCAATACCGTGAACACATGAATCTCAAAAACTTTTTTTCAAGATTAATTTTTCCTACAAAAACCTCATTGCATATGCTAGGATTTGATTGCTATCTCTATTTTTAAGGAAACGATTACCCTCCCCTCTATGATATCACAGGTACCACTCTTCATGCAATCACGATAACACGCTGGCTGACACCATGGGCTGATGACAGTGCCCTTTGGGGGCATCTCCGATACTACAGAGGGAGCTGCTCCTGGCAGTGGCTCCTCCGAGGCAACAATGCTCCATCACAGGGACCAATAAGCCCAAAGCCCTGGCACTTCTATGGAAGGAAACGGAGGATTTAAACACAGACAAAAAGCAACAGGGAGAGAAGCTCTACCACACCCACAGACACAGCGAACCGGACACATACTAGCCCGCTCACAGACAACAGAAGTTAGGGTTTGTTATTCCTTCACAGCTTTTAAAACTATTTAAAATTTCCTTTTTGTATCTAAAGGATCTAGACACTTGCATTCCAAACTTTGGATTTTTCTTATTAGCCAAGTCTCTCTTCCTGTGCATTACTGAGGCTATTTTCTTTAACATAGAAAGCAGACCTTAGACCAGTGAAGAAGACGTAAGACAAATGCAGCTCAGTCCTCAAGTAGCCTCCCTACGTGACGGCCAAATGATTCAAATGATCGGGGCTGGAATGACAGGACATACTGGCTTTGGTAGCTGAACCTCTGATATTATAGATGTTGAACTCTTAGGGAAAAAAAAAATTCTTCTTAGGCCACAGTATTTGCTCTTGTTCAAAAGTTTTACAAAAGCATCCACACTGCCTTTCAATAACTTTGCCTCAATGGAATGGAATCTAAATATCTTAACCAGGAGCGGTGGTGGCCACAGCAGCTAACAACCACCACTGCAGGCCTGTTCCATGCCCTTCCCTCACCTAACTCACCTCACTCTCACAGTTCCTCTGGGAAGCATCTACCTTTAGAGACTCTATTTGCAGATTTAAATTTGCAATTTAAATTCAGGTCCAGTGGCTCCACTGTGCGTGTTCCTAACCTCTAAGCTCTCCCCTTTCCCCATGAGCAGGACCCTTTATTTTGCTGGGAACACTAGCAACCACTCTTCCTGCTGCTCACCACAGGACTCCAGAATCACGGCCCTCTTTCTGAGCTGCAGTTACACCAACACCTCTACCGTGAGGATCTTCTGCAGTGTTCTTCCTTCTGTTTACAACGCTCTTCTCATTGTTAAGCAACTTATTTCTCATCCACTTGGTCTAGTTTCAACAAAACTTCAGAAGACAGTTGATCTCCAACCATCCCATCCAGAACATTTTCCTTTTTCTGTTACAGTCTCTTTATTTAATACCATTGAAGAATTCATCGCAGTTTAAAATTATAGTTTTAAATTAAGTCCATCTTTCATTGGTTGTCTTTATGACAAGGCCAGAGGCCTTGGATTGTGGGGACCGTGACCCCCTCAATGCATACAAGGATGGCTGCCACAGAGTAGGCCCAGTGCTAAACGAGTGAACAGGCTCTTAACTATGTTATTAGACAAGTCTTTTAATTCTGACTGTAGGTGTAACTCTCACAGCCATTCGCTAATTGTTCACACATTAAGGGTTAAAATGGACAGTCTCTGAAGGGTGGTAGTGCATTCTCTGGTAGTCGAAGTATTTGATTTCAGAAGTAATGACTAAATAACACAGGTAAAGGGATAAAAGCCCCAAGTGAATCCGTATACACACATCTCTTTTAGAATTATTTCCAACTTGAATGTGCTGAGATTTTACTTTCCCAAGGCTGGTTTCAATGAATCTCTTCTTAAGCATCACAGCATCTAGTTCCTCCTTCCTGCTCAGCACAGAACCATTAGGAAGCTCTTGGATGCTTTTGGCTCTGAGCAGGGGACACCACTGTCATTGCAACTATCTATCTTGATTCTAATCCAGAAACCAAGCCGAATCCATGAAATGTACTTGTTTCAAATACACAAATAACTGTTTATGTCACTGTACTCATGACAGCCCAGAGAAATAGCATACCTACCCATAGTGATTCTATACTTTTTATTAAGTGGCTACTCATCTTTTTTGGATTAGAAAAAAAAAAGAAGAGAGAGGGGTTAAAAGTAAAACAATATTCTAGCAACCTGGGAAGCCAATGTAGGGGCATAGCAAGTTCAAATACAACCAAAAATCAAAACAAACAAGAACAAAACAAAACAAACAAACAAAAAACCAGGCTACCGTTAGAGCTCAGTGTGAAGGCCCCAGACTCCATTTTCAGTACAACAATAAATAAATAAATTGATATATGCATATATAAATAATGTTTACAGCCACATGCCCTGCTTGATTCAGTTTACTTAAAGACAGATCCTAAACGTTTTCAAAAATGTTTCCATGAGGTCACTTCTAATTAAGAAGTTTGTTTTGTTTCAAGATTCACGGAAGAAAATCTGCCTATAATTCTCCAACTAGACAACTTTTAAGTCAGTTCAGCACTCTAGATTGTGAGAAAATCTGCTTCCTGGCCTCATCCAACAGAAAATAGGACATGCCAGGCAATGTGCTAATTGTCCTGACATCTAGTGGATAGATTTCAACATGCCGGTAGCATCCTGCGATGTGCAAGGAAGCACCCTCCACCCCCACACGCAAGCACAAATCCACACACAAACCAGAACCGTCTGACCCAAATGTCCATAATTCCAAGGCCAAGAAGCACTTGGCCCAGTTTAGCGGGCATGGCACTGCCCCCTTGTGGGAACTGAAGAAAATATTGGGTGTTTTATTTTACATCCTGAAATCCCCAGAATTCCTTGCGCAGGAAGAGCACGAGAGGAGGCC
>PVKB01007825.1:0-26476 GCA_004027205.1 Ctenodactylus gundi
GCCCCGCCCCATCCCCCCATCTGGCCACGCCCCTACTGCCCGCCCATCCATCTAGCCCCGACCCGTCTACCTAGCCACGCCCCACCACCTATCCACGTCTAGCCCCGGCCCCTCCGCACATCCATCTAGCCCCACCCCACCCACCATCTACCTAGCCACACCCCTGCCTGCCCGCCCATCTATCTGGCCACGCCCCACCATCCACCCATCCACCTAGCCCCACCCCCACCTACCTAGCCACGCCCCACCCATCCGCCCACCTGGCTACGCCCCCACGGCCCGCCCATCCATCTAGCCCCGACCCCACACCCGTCTACCTAGCCACGCCCCACCGCCTATCCATGTCTAGCCACGCCCCCTCCGCCCATCTATCTAGCCACACCCCCACCGCCCATTCATCTAACCATGTCCCGCCGCCCATCCATCCATCCACCCACGTGTCATTCAACGCGCAAGTATTCAGAGACTGAAAGGGAATCAAAGAAGGAAAAACTAAAAAGCGGAAGCATCTCATCCATCCCTTACTCACTCATGGGTTTGTCCATTCAACACTTGGGACAAAGAGGCTACGCGTTTGCGGTTATCCAGCCCGGGGTCCACAGCCCCGTTGCTGTCAATCAGTGCCAGCTGCCACTGCCGCTATCTGTGCAGGGGGCAGGCACCGGGCTGGAGAGGCAGCGGAGGAAGGACACGCTCCACGGAGGACCGGGGAGCAGAAAGTACAGAGAGAGATACACACGCCTAGCAAGCATAAGGCCTGGGTTCGATTCCCCAGCACCACATAAGCCGGGCGTAGTGGCACACAGCTACTGTAATCCCAGCATTCGGGAGGCTGAGGCAGGAGGATTGTACAAGTCTAACCTGGGCCATATAGCAAGTTCAGAATCAGCCTGGGCTATAGAGTGAGAGCCCTGCGGCCATTCCACAAACAGTAATCGGACACCTATGGGTGCTGGGTTCTAGGAGACAGAGAGCCAGGTCAGGGCACTGACAGGCAATGAGGGTCAAGAAAAGATGACTCAAACCCTGGGGAGCCACGGGGGGGGGGGGGGGGGGGGGGGGGGGGGGGGGGGGGGGGAACAGGCCTGCAGGGGCAGGAAGTGCAGCGACCTGTGAGCAAAGCCGCATCGGGCTGCCCTGGTTGCACTGGCCAGGTTCTCCCTGGGAAGGGGAGAGCTGCTGCTTGATCCTCCATCCCAGCCCAGAGGGCTGCTGGGACAGCTAGTCTGGCCTCTGACATGGACTCCGGCGGCCTCCATCTTCGGATTCTGGGCCTGGACCTTTCAGCTCAAAAACAAAAACAGCGCTGCTCCTGCCGGACCTCCCGGAGGCGGCGGCCTTGGGTCTGGCCACTCAGCTGCACCTGCCTCTGGCTCTGCCTGCCTGGGATGGGGGCCCAGGAGGCTAACACTGAACCCCCGGCATCCGGCAGGACCTAAGAGAGCCTGGGTCAGTGGGGAAGGGACCGTGGGGCCCTCTGCTGCCCTGGACCTCAGTTTCCCCTCCAAGCAGCGGGCCTGGAGATTGTCCAGCAGTGTGAATACTGGGAGGGAGGCCATGGTCTCAGTGTACAAACACGCCCGTGGTTGGCAAGGGCTAGGGCCCGGGCGTCCACAGGGCACCTCCAGCTTCAGAATGTGCCCCACAGCACACAGAAGTCTGGGAAGGGGCTGATGTCCACGTCTGGGTCAGTTCTAGGCACACTGGGGACAGCGAGGCTGGACCCAGAAAGCGCTATACATGCACTTGTGCAGCGGAAGAGGAGACTCAGGGCAGAGGCGATGGGACTGTGATCCTGAAGGAGCACCTGGCCTCCCCAAGGGGCCGAGGGAGAGAGCCAAGCCTCACAGGGCAGGGGTCCACAGGTGACCATCTCCTGGGCCTGGAGAATGCCACACAAGCCACACACAGGTGCCAGACAGGATACAGGCGGCAGGTCACAGTCCAGCAAAGCCCCATGTGGGGGCAGAAATGGAGGCCATGAGTGATTCCCACCTGTCCCCGTGGCTCTCAGCCAGTCCTCGTCTGTGAAAGAGAAGGGGCGAATACCCGAGGCTCCCAACTTCTGATGAGCCCCAGACAGCCACTGGGGGACTTAGGACTCGGGGCATGCTGGGAGAAAGTATGGGAAGGGCAGCTGAGCTCCTGAGTTTCTACCAGGAGAAGGTGGGGAAATGCGGGGATGGAGGGATGGATGGGTGGGTGCAAAGATGAATGCACAAAAAGAAGAATAGAAAGATGAGTGAGTGAATGAATGGATCAGTGACTAACCAAATGAAGAGAAAGGAAGGTAGCTATATGAATTAGAAAAGAGGAAGGGGAAAGGAGGGAGAGAAGAGAAGAAAAGGAGGAAGGAAGAAAGGCACCCAAGCATTAGAAATATAATGGATGAATACTTTCTAAAGAGCTTAATAGTTGAATGCTTGGATGATCAGAAACCATGGGCAGATTGGAGAGCACAGAGACATTTGGAGAAGAAAATGTAGATGAAGGGGAAGTTGGTCGTGTGCAAAGATGGCTGGACAGGTGGATGAGAGATAGACAGATGAGTAGACAAGTACCTGAATGAGTCAGGGAGAGAAGATGGAACTAGACAATAGGATGGTCCGGGGAAAGATGGAGAGAACGGGAGAACAGACGAGCCGACGACAGACGGGTGAACTGACACATCAGCAAGGCAGCCAAGGGAAGGCTGGTTGTGTGGGTGGGCAGGTGGGTGATTAGATGGGTAGACAGATGGTAGGTGGATGGCTGGGTGGGAGATAAAAGCTGGTGGATGAAGAAGAGATAGATGGTAAGGAGTAGTATAAAGGAGTGGACGGATAGAAGGTGAATAAATGAATAGATGGGTAGATGAATACACGGACGGACAGATAGACCAACAGGTTAGTGGGTGAGTAGATGGATGGATGGACAGACAAATGGACCAACAGGTTAGTGGGTGAGCAGACGGATGGATGGACAGACAAAGGGACCAACAGGTTACTGGGCAAGCGCAGGGATGGACAGATAGAAACATGAGCCAACAGTTTAGGGGGTGAGTGGATGGACACATGGATTAACAGTTAGTGGGAGATGATAAATGAATTCATGGGTGAACTGGTGGCTGTTTATCCATGAATCCTGCTCACGGAGGATGGACAGACTCACACCGAGGAGACAAGCGACCAGCAGGCAGCCTGCAATACTCACTCTATGACCTTCCTCCTCCACCGCTTGTTGTCACTGGGGTGGTGGCGATAGGTGCCGTAGTCAAAGAGCGAGTCCATGGGGGCCTTCTTGGGCCCAGGCACCACGGAGGACTCATACAGGGTGGACTCGAGCAGGTCGATGGGGTTGGGCACCCCCTTGCGGAAGGCACCCTGGAACTTCATGCGTAGGTTGGGCCGACCATCAGTCGGACCGGTGGGGCGACCAACGTCAGCTGGAGAGAGCGATGGGGAGCCGTCTTCCCCTTCAAATAGATTGGCCAGCGAGGAGAGGGGAAAGGCTTCCCCGCCAGAGGTGCCACTCTCGTCCACGGGGGGCTCAGCCACCTCCCCAGCCCCTGCACGGGGCCCGTCGCCAGGATCTGCCATGCCAGGCCCAGACGGTCTTCACCACTCAGCTGCAGGGAAGAGGGGCAGTGAGGCAGAGCCCCGCCCAGGGTGGGGGGTCCAGGAAGCCCCTTCCCACGTGGGCAACCAGTACTGCTGCCAGATGCTTCAAAGCCACCGTTGTAATGACAGGGGCCGAGGTGGCCACTCCCAGATGTGGTCAGCCACCAGTCGCAGGCAGCAGTTGCAACAGGGGCCTCTTTCATGAGCCTGGAGACACGGGTCGGCCTCAGGCCAGCCACCCTGGGCACTGGCTGGAAGGGGAGGAGCCTCAGAGTCACACTGGGACCCCAAGCCCTCCTACCGACCCCTCAATTCAGCTCCACGTCCTGAAGAGCCGGGTTCAAAGCCAGGCTCCACGCCTGACCACTGCAGCACACTCAGCACATCAGCCTTTCACAGCCTCAGTCTCATCTGTGCAATGGGGCATCGAAGTCTCAGGGACAGTTGGCAGGGAATTTGCCGGCCCAGGCACAGCGCAGGGCCTGGCACAGAGGAGCACCTAGCTTCGGCCTGGCGGGTGCTCAGAGAACTCACTGTGTGGGCCGGAGGCCTCGATCTCCTCCACCCTTGTGAACCCCATTTTACAGAACCAGAAACGAGGCTCCCAGACTTCAGTTGATGTGCCTGGCACACAGGCTAGGTGACTTCCCCTGCCCAGACCTTTCCCTCCCCTCTGCCCCTGACACCCACTCACCAGCTATCCCCTCTGGAAGCTCTCCCTGGTCTCCCAGCCCTCCCACCTTCGATCTCAGCCGCATCCCATAACCCTCTCCTGGGAGTGGCCAGTCCACAGGGAACCCCCTCTCTTCTACCCTGTCCTCGCCGGAATGAAAAACCTTCAGAAAAAGGTGCTGCATGTTCCCATTTCTCAGACGAAGAAACCGAGGACTTCTGAGGGGCAGCTGCACAGCCTGCCGGGAGAAGTCTGCCTGCCTCCAGGTCCCGTGCTCAGCCAAGAGCAAGGGCAGGCATGAGGCAGCGCAGCTGGCTGGCTGGCGGCCCCCTACCCTCAGCAGCACACTTTAGCCAGGCAGCACCGGACATCACGGGCCAATTTCCTAAAACTCTTTTCACCCACCCAGGAGGCAGTGACATGCCGGAAAAGCCCTCTCTTGTGTGTCTGGGTCCCTTTCCCACCAACACCTAGGTGTAGGAACAAACAAACTGGCTGTCACCTTGTTTGCTCTGCGGGTTCCAGAAGGGAAGGTGTGGACAAGAGGGATGGCATGGGCGGGACCCAAAGGGTCAGAGGGCCGAGGGGACTGGCTCTGCTCTGGATGCCACCAGGAAGGCAGAGTCTGGACTCAGGAGTTACAGCCCCAGCTCTGCTGTTGACATACAGCGTGGCCTTGGGCCAGTCATTTCAGTTCCCAGGCCTCCGTTTCCCCTGCTGCAGAATGAGCCCAGTTATAATAGCATCTTCACGGGGTAGGCGGTGGTGAGGGGTCCAGGTGCATCCGGGAGGAAGGGAGGCTAAGGAGCGCAGGCCTGACATTCCACCTGGCTGAGCCCCATGACAAGACCCTCTCTCTGGGCCCTGGTGTGCCCACCCATAAAATTGAAGTGGCCAGGTGCCCTCGTAGGGTCCCCAGCACAGGAGGCCCTCAGAGGGTGGTGCCCAGTGGGACCTCAGGAGGCTTTGGCTCCCACCCACTTGCCAGGTGGAGAGCCAGAACTGGGTCTGTGGGCCCCAGTGGCGACCACGTGATTCTGTTCCTTGCCCTCCAGGAATGGGGCGGGATCTGCCGGGCACAGACAAGCACTGGGGGCAGATGGGGTTCTCCCAGCCTCAGCCCTCTCTGCCTCCCTGGGTGCTGGAGGGAGAGGAAGTGTAATGCTCCCTAGTCATGGTCACTTGGCACCATGACCCCTCCCAGGCCCCACTAAGGACCCCCCAGGACCAGAAGGACAGGAGGGTCTCTTTAGCCCTGGCCACACCTGCACCCCTCACAACCTGGAAGGAGCACCAGGTTTCTGGGGGCTCCAGATATGGAGGTCAGGAGTCAGTCACTCCGCCTGAGTTCAAATCCAGAATCGGTCTCACCGCTGCCTGACCGTGGGCAGGTCACACAACAGTCACGCTCAGCATCAAATACAATGAACTACGAGTGCCACAACATGTCACATTCCTCCTACGCCAGACCCCGCCTGAGGGCCTCCCCCGCGAGCTCATCCAATACTCCCACCCCTTGAGACCCGGGGTGCCGCCAATGTCTGGTGAAACGTGAAGTCACCACAACAACTCAAGGGAGAACTACCAGCACTCGGCCAGCAAGGCCAGAGACGCCAGGAAATGCCCTACAACACACAGGGCGAGCCGCACCCCCAAGACCCAGCCCTCGGGTCGACAGAGCGGAGGCTGAGCACCTGCCCTGCAGGCAGCCGGGCAGGTGTCAGTAGAGATGAAGTAACGGTGACTCAGAGAAGGGAAGCGGCTTGGCCGAGTCATGCAGCAGATCAGCAACAGAGCCAGGATTGAATCTGGACAGCTAACTGCACAGCACAGGCCCCGCTAACCCTGGGCCTGCCGAGTGCGGCCAGGGCGCCTGCCGCCACCCCAGGCCCAGCCCGAGTCTCAGTCACAGCTCACAACCACCCAAAAAGGGAAGGAGCTTATGATCAGTGCATTTTAATCTCTCTGAGCCTCTGTTTCCCCACCTGGGAAATGGAACCCCAACCTGGTAGGGCTTGTGCGGCACCAGGCGGTCCGGGGTCCTGCAGGCACCTATCCACACTGGACGTAAGTCGGTTCTTGTCATACGTCATCAGTTTCATCCGTTAAATGACCCCAATTTACCTCCCCAACACAAGCAAATTGCAATACGACAGCCCAGCACTTTAAAGGCCACATGAAGAGCCACTGGGCCCTTCCAACCTCTTCCTCATCCCCCAGGAAAATGGTGAGCAAAGATAGGCTGTAGCCCCCATTTCCCAGGCAAGAACACTGAGGTCCTGAGACCTCCCCCCCAGGAAGCAAATGGACTAACACCGGGAGTGCCACCCCAAACCCCACCTTCCCCCCACCCCAAACCATGTGTGTACACTCACGTGCGCACGCACACGTGCACACACATGCATGCACGCACACGCACAGCCAGACCTGGAGCAACCCCCTCCCTAAATGCTGTCCTGTTCTCTGTGGCCGGGGACAGAGTTCACTCCCGGTTCTCATTCGTCCCAAGTCTGTGATTACACATTCCAAAGCCTGGCCCGGCACAGAAGGGACAGCAGGAGGGAGGGCGGGAGGGGCGAGGCTGGACCGGCCAAGGGGGGCGCCGGGGGCCAGTCAGAGCCTTCCCCTGCATGGATGCACTACTGTGCACGTTTGCTGCGTCTTCTGGTGTGCGTGTGGGCGTGTCACTGTCAGCGGCCTCAGGCGGCCCTCGGTGCCAGTGTGGCCTCCAGGCTGCGGCACCACGTCCCCGCCCAGCAGCACCTTCGCCGCTGCACACACTTAGCAGCAGTTTTCCAATGTGTTGCTTCAAGGGTCCAAAGCCCAGTTTCAAATACACACACTAGACACGAGTCTGCGCGGATGGCACCGCAGCAGGGTCACGGGGGACCTGGATCCCGGGGTGCTGAGGGGCAGGACTAGGATCCCTTCATCTAGCGGCTTAGGCACCCAGCATGCGCTGAAGACCTACAGTGTGCCGGGCACTGGCTAGGTTCTGGGAACACAGGCACGAACAAAGCTGGTACCACGTCCCTCCTGGGCCCGACCTGCCCGCGGGAGCTGCACAAACCAGGCAAACGAAGCAGCAGCTCTGACCAGTGGTGTGGAGAGCTGCAGGCAGCAGAGTGGGCAGGGAAGGAGTGTAGAGGCCCCAGGCAGGGCGCAGCCAAGGTCCCAAGACCTCCCTTCCCCTGAGCCGGAGGCCTCAGGCTTCTGGAAACACATCCCATGTCCTGTACCCTGCCCCCGGACCCCTGAGCCTGTTTGTGGGACACAGAAATAGTGGGTCTCATGGTGCTCTGCAGAGGAGGGTTGGATCCCAGACCCACACTCATTTGCTGGGTGAGCTTGAGCCGATCACCCGGCCTCTCTGAGCCTCTCTTCTCACTTGCCCTCAGAATCCTGCTGAGGTCACTGTGAGCCGTCCAGGAGTCAAGCCAGTGGCAGACACAGAGGAAGCCCTCAATAAACAGCAACATGCACTGTGGGGGCCAGAGTCCCCCCAGTCCAATGGCCAGAGGGCCCGCTCCACCCTGGGCCCACCTGGAGGGCAGGAGAGGCCCCATGGTTACCGCGGCTTGGCCTGAGCTCATGGAAACTCTTGCACGTCTCTGCCAAATCCCCATCTCCTGACTGTGACCAAGGAAAGCTGCTTAAATCCGGGGGCAAGTTTGGGCATGCAGGTGACTCCCTGGGGTGGGGGATTCTGGGGAGCTGGTTTCTCTAGGATGCCGCCCTCCGGGAGCACTCCCCAGAATGCATCTATTGGGTGGCACCTGTTTGCAGGGCACCAAGGGAAATCAGAGTGAAAATTTACCTTCTGGGAGGAAAAGTAGCCAGCCTCTCCAACCTTCAGCCTGGGCCTGGCTGTTCCCTTTGCCTGGCATGCTTGTCCTGGCTGACTGGCACTCTCGCACCGAGCCACACACCCAGGCCTTCCATGGCAAAACCTTTACAAAGACTGCTCTTCCATTCGTCCTTTAGAGCATTCGCGACCCCAGTACCACCCAGGGTCTAGTGCTGCCTCCCTGGCATTGAGCATCATGCTGACCAGAATGGGGTAGTGAACTTGTGCCTCCTCGAACTGTAAGGGCAGGACGGTGCAGACCGGGGGGCAGCAGTCATGCTGACAGAGGCACAGACTGCTCGGGCAGGGACATCGGGACACCTGGAATGGGATAAGAGGGCAGAGGAGGCAGGATACAAGGTGGGGGGTGGCAGTGTGGGGCACCAGAAAAAAGGCGGGACGACAGGCTTGTGGGTGAATGGGGTGGTCCTAGGGCGGGCAAGGGGTGGCACGGGGCAGGAAGACGTTGAACAGGAGCCCGGATCCCAGGCGGACCCCGAGTCTCCCAGCCCATTGGTGGAACCCAATTACACAAGTCCCTCATGTAAACAATGCCTGCCACCCTAGATCAGCCTCAGAAGTGGGAACGCGGTGTGAACGGGACAGCGAAGGGAGAGGGACACCACAGGTGGCGGGCAGAAAGCACCAGCTGTGTGCTTCCGGGTGAGGAAACGGAGGCTCAAAGAGGTCAAGTCACTCAACCCGTGTGGCCGGGCTCCAGAGAAGGGAGACATGACCAGAACCCAGGAGTCCCCAGGGCCTCTGCCTTTAAGGACACTTTACAAAAACAAGGGCCCTCGGGAAGGCTGTGAGGGGGGCGGGGGTCGAAAGGTGCATTGGGGCTGCAGACAAACTGTGTCAGTTCACTTGCTGTGTGACCCTGAGACAGTCACCTGCCCTTTCTGGGCTGGCTCTCTGAGCCTGTAGCGTGGGGCCGGCGGTTATCGCGGCATTCCAGGCCTGCCCCAGAGTTAGGGTGCTAAACACACTGAGGTGTGAGCATGCGCTTGGTGACAGGAGACAGAATTCGAGGACAGATGGACAAACAGACCCAGGACCAGGGAAGCATGACTGGCCGGGAAGGCAGAGGCTGCATCTGGCAGCCTCCGTGGAGCAGGGCCGCCGGGAGTGGCTGGCTGGGCACTCGGCCCCTGGCCAGGGTAGAACCTGCCGCCTGCCAGGCTGCCCACAGTGCACAGCCCGAGCAGGAGGCAGCAGGGGGCATCACGCCACACTGGGCACCGCCCCAGGCCTCTGTTTACCTAGCAGGTCTCGGCCCAGCCCGCTTCCTGTTTGCTGCACACTAGCCTCCTGTCCAGGGCAGACAGAGTCCCAGTGTCCTGCTAGGTCCCCCTCAAGCCAGGAGGGGGGGGTCCCCCTCGATGCTTACACCACCCAGGCGGGGCCAGTCTGGAGTGACTCACCAGGCCTCAAAGGAGGGCACGGCCAGCGTGGCCACGGCCGTCACTGGGTCATCCTGCAGAGCTTGCAGGGCCAAGGGGCGGCAGCAGGGCACCAATGCCTGAGCCTCCCGGGGCTCCAGATGGCCCCAGGAGTCCTGGCCCGGGGTGGGAGGGGTAGTGGAGCTTCATGGCTTCAAGTAGACCACACTCCTTGGGGACACAAAAGCTACCTACATGGGGTTCTGGTTATACAAATGCCCAGAGCAGTCAAGTCCACCGAGACAGAGAGCAGAATGGTTGTTGCCAGGGGCCAGGAAAAGGGGTCTGTGGGTATGGGGCTCTGTTTGGGGTGATGAAACGTTCCAGAGTTGAACAGTAGTAATGCCCACTAAACCTTTTTTTTTAAAAAAATCCACTGCATCGGGCACTTTAAAAGGTCAAGTCATGTGGCATGCAGCTGGAGCATCTATATACCACTTCCTGGGGTTTAGGACATAGCATGGCAGTCAGAGCACGTGCCCAGCACACGCCAAGGCCCTGCGCTGGATCCCCCACACCACGTAAGCTGGGCACAGTGGTACATGTCTGTAATCCTAGCACTATGGAGGCTGAGGCAGGAGGATTGCTGTGAGTTCAAAGCCAACTGGACTACACAGTGAGTTCAGGTCCAGCCCAGACTGCAGAGTAAGACAGAAGCAAGACCCTGCCTCATCATAAATAAATAATAAATAACTCCCCATCTTCGCTCAGTGGCCTTGGGTAAGTCGCTTCCCTCCTCAAGCCTCAGATCCTCCTGCCATCACGGGGACACGTGGGGATTACACACGGAAAAGGTTAGCACAGGACCTGTCGCCCATGGACATGAAGTCGCTGCTCAGGGAGACTCCTAACACCAAAGCCAAGGCCCACGCTCTCTGACCCAGCTCGAGGAAACGAGGCCTGGGAAGCTGAGGGTCCCTTTCTCCCTCGCCCAGCCCTGCTCCTGGATGACCATCCCAGCCACAGAGAACCCAAGAGGGGATTCTGAAGCTTCAAAACATACAGCGTGGCTGAGGACCTGGGTCCTGTCCTCTGCACACATGCGTGTGTGCACACACACACACAACCCCATCTACTCCCTGCTCCTGACCTGCCACGTGCTCACTGTGTCGTCTTAAACAACTCACCCTTCTGCAATTTCCTTACCTGCGAGAGGGAGGTAATAATTACTACTACCCAGGAAGGGCTAATCTAACTCTGATCCATAATTATTTGGTGCTACTTTAAATTTTTTTAAAAAAATCAAATGGCAGCTCTTGCCCCAAGGGCCTAGCACACAGTCGGCGCCGGATCTGTGGCAGCCGCTGCGTCACTGCTGCCAACCTGGTCTTACCACGGTGGGGAGATGAGGCCTGGAGAGGCAAGGACACAGCAGGTGTGGGAGCCTGCACCTCCTGGCTCCTGACTCCCCGGGGACCTGCCCATTCCCGAACTTCTAGCTCCTGTCACCTCTGGATGGCTAGAAGGTTAAGAGGAGCCCATTTCCCCAATGGGAGACTGAGGCCCAGCCACGAGACCCACCTACGCATGCATCCTCCACCCCATTCCTACCTGCGAAAGTCCCCAGGCGTCCAGTGGGAGCAAAGGGCACCACCTGTGGGTGAGCCAGGCGGGCAGGAGCAGGGAAGGGAGCCCGAGGCAGCAAAAAGCAGTTCAGATCATCTCTGCCTGGCCCGCCTCGCCACCCGTCCTGCCAAGAGCTGGCTGCTGCCCTGGGGTCAACCGCACTGGGAATAAGGCTGTGCTAATGGCTGAGACTGCGACCGCATCTTCTGCCGGTTTGGGTCCAAATCACACTCCACAAGTCAGAGGTACTGTCTCCATTCCCAATGGAAGAAACAGACCTGGGAGAAACACCACAGGGCAGACATTTGTCCAGCGGCCACATGTGCGGAGCACCCCCCGTTTACCTGCCCCTGAGGACGGCACAATCTTTACCCCCATTTCACAGATGAGCCACCTGAGGCCCGGGGAGGCACAGAGACCCAGGCGAGGTCACAACTGGACAGGAGGGGAAAGGGGCAAGCATTCCAACTGCTGTTAAATACACCAACTTCATCCCTGCAGGGTCTACACAGCTCCCTGAGGTCCCCTGCTCAATGTTATACCGCTTGGGACCCACAGGGCGGGCTGGCACTGTGGCTGAGGGGCAGGGACGCTGCAGCCAGCCAGGCTGGGAGTTCAAATCCCGGCTGCGCCCCCGGTAACTGTGTGAGCCCAGGTGCACCACTTCACCTCTCTGAATCCTTATTTATCCTCTAGAAGGGGGCTGATCCCACTTCCCACCATCACGTCGCTTGGCCATTGTACCACAGCCTCAGGGAAGAAAGCTGTCACTTGGAGGAAAGCCCAGGAGGGCAGGGGCTCACTTCTGTCCCCAAGACACCGAGTGGGGCCTGGCGTGGGGCAGTTGCTTGGGTCATATGTGCTGAATGTAGGAATGAATGCACGAGCAAAGATGGCGCCAGCTGGCTGACCTCCTTTCTCCCCTGCCTGCGCAGGTGGTTCAGGACACCCACCCAAGCCCATCGGTGGTCCCTTCCCTCCTTTCTTCCTTCTTTCCCCTTCCCCACACAGGGACGTCCTCAGCCCCCTTCCTGTGCCAAGGAAACACGGACCGAGACGGGCCCCGGGGTGCCCCCGGGGACAGTCAGCCCCAGGCCCCTGTGCTCCCCTCCCCTGCTGGGGTCGCCACAGACCCCTCCCCCATCACAGATGCACACACTGTCCCTGACAGTGGTCGGCTTTTCTGGTCACCCGGGTGGAGCCCGGGCCGCACCACCCTCAGGGAAAACCAGGAGCCTGGTAAGACAGGAGCCCTTTGTACGGGGCACAGGGGAGGGCGGCCTTTACTCACTACCCAAAGAAAACTAGGAGTATTCCATGGGTTGATGACCCGCCTGTCTGCCCCAACGCCCCTGCCTCCTGTTGGGGCCTTTCCAACACCCTGAGCTCATAGGGCGCAGGCTTCCTGTGCCACAGCCTGGTGGGGTCTCCTGTGACCCTCCCTTACCAAGGAGAGTGCGAGCTGAGAGAGGTGGGGTCGTCTCCTCAGGGACACACAGCCAGCAGAGACCAGGGTGCGGGGCAGAAAGGGGACACTGGTGGCCAGGAAGGGGCTGAGAGGCAAGAAGGAACTGGAGTCACACTAAAATTGAAGGCCTGTCTCCCTTCCTCATTCCTGCCTGGCCAGCTCCCAGCACCCAAGGTCCTCAAGGCAGGGAACCCAAGTTAGGGCAGGAAGCATCGGCCAGAATAACCCCCTTTCCTCCAAGCTGGCAAAACTGATCTCCAGCAAATCCTGGGTGGGCAGCACCTGAGACACAGAGGTCAAGCCACTTCCTTAGGTCACACAGCAAGGAGAGAGCTGGGGGTGAGCTAGGGTGGGACAGACTCCTAGAGCCGGGAGTCCAAGATGACTTTCTAGGTGGGAAGCTGAGTCAGCCACTGGCTTTTCTGGGACCCAAGGGGACCAGAGTCACTGAGATCTGGCTTCCAGACCCCGCTCTGTCAGATAAATTATCTTCCTCTCTGAGACTCAGTTTCTTTAGCTGTCAAATGGGTTTCAGGATTCCTGCCTCGCCACATCCAGACAGATAAGGCCGCGGCACCACTGAAGTGGCCACATCACAGGTGTCAGTTAGTGTCAGGGGGACACTGTACCCTCCTCCCAGCGAGGCGGCCCCTTGCGTCCCCATTGTCCAGGTGAGGGAACTGAAGCCGAAGAAGGAAGAGACGTTTCTGAGAGCCAGGATGTGAACCCAGGCAGCTGGGCGCCAGCCGTAGTGGTTAGGTATTAAATTAGAAAAGTCAGAAATGTTGACAGTTCCTGGCACACCGTCAACACTCATAAATACCTTGTGCCTGGAAAGACATCATTCTTTGTCCCAGTGCAAGTCTAGGTTTGCCCCCGCTGCAGCCTGGCACAGAGGGGCTATCAGAGGATGCTGGGGAGTTCACCCCGGAAGCGGCTTGGGCTCGAGACAGCGGCACAGGGTGAGAGAGGCCTGAGCCCTGGAGCCCATCAGAGTGGCTTGGGCCATCCTGGCCAAGTGAGGCTGGCAGCCCCTTGCACAGATGAGGAAACTGAGGTTTGGATAGGCCAGGTGACTTCCCACAAGCTCTCGGGATTAGGGAAGGTCCTTTAGCAGTAGGCTTATGGCTTAAGCCCAGGCCTGTCTGAGCAACTCAGAATTTCTGCATTGTTTTGTTTTGTGATGCTGGGGCCTTGCAAAAGCTAAGCAAGCACTCCACGGTCACGCTACACCCCTAGGACATTTTTTATTTTGAGACAGGTAAGTCGCCCAGGCTGGTCTTGATCTCATGACTCTCCCACTTCAGCCTGCTAAGAAATTCGGGCTCTTTCTCATGACTCTGTGTACCCCAAAGAAGGTCCTGATGAATGGGTATGGGAGGGTGGGTGGGTGGGTGGGTGTCTCTCTCTCTCTCTCTCTCTCTCTCTCTCTCTCTGTAGGGATTGAGCCCAGGCCTTCACACCAGCCCATTTTCATTTTTGATTTTGAGGTAAGGTCTCACTAAGTTACTAAGTTGCCCAGGCTGGGGTCTAACTTGTGCTCCTTCCTGCCCCAGCCACCCAGAACGCTGGGACTACCAGCCTGAATCACCAAGCCCACCAAGGCATCAGAATCAGACATTTGGAATCAGACAAATGGAACTGGATCCCAGCTCCACTCACCACACAACTGACTTCATATCCCCGACCTCAGGTCCTTCCTTTGAAAACTCGTGATGGTTTTGTATCCCAAAGCCCTGCGAGGGCTTGGCTCAGTGCCTGGCACGCAATAAGTGCTCAATAAATTGTTGCTACCATCATAATAACTGCAGACTTGGCTGTAGCCAAACAGAACCTTGCACCCAGAGTTCAAATCAGCAGCCATATGGCCCAGGACCACAAGTATCTCAAAAGATCTGAATTAATCTTTAACAAAACTAAATTCCACACCAAATCGGCGATGCGGAGCATTCTAGAGGCCCTGTAGCATGAAAAAATGTTCTTCTGGCTTCCCAGGCCCTAGCTATGATGAGAAAAGAGCTGTTTCCCAGGCCCGTAAAACTTCCCAGAGGAGCTTGGAGGGTTTTCCCTGTTGTCAAATGGGGGAAACTGAGGCGGCAGCAGGATTAGGGCTGGTGAGAGGTTAAGGATGTCCAATTGGACCCCGTTGTCCCAGGAAGGCATGAAGGGGCTCCAAGGACTCAAGTTCTCTCAAAAATATTTTCTAGCCCCTGAGTTCTACACCCAGCACCATGTAAGCCAAGCATGGTGGCACACACTTGTAATGCCAGGGCACCTGGGAGGCTGAGACAGGAGGACTGCCGAGTTTGAGGCCAGCCTGGTCTGCATAGTGACCTTAGGACTAGTGTAGACTACAGAGCAAGACTGTCTCAAAAAAGAAAGAAAGAAAGAAAGAAAGAGAAAAGAAAAGAAAAGAGTATTTGCCAGGGGTTGGAGGTCAAGTTCAGAGCAGATTGCAGGCTTAGCATATGTAAGGTTCAATCCCCAGCACCACACAAAAAAAGAACAAGGTCAAAGAATGAACCATGGAATTAATATTTACTGAGCACCTGAGCGTCCTAGATACAGTGAGGCCAGGTCTTAAGTCCCTTCCTCAGGAGGGGGACAATTTCTCCAGCCTGGGGGTCCGCTAGCCTCCCTGCTCAGCCCCCTCCGATCGCTCCCACGCTGCAGAAGAGGGAACTTTCCAGACCAAACAACCAACCATGGACTCCAGCCTGGACTTTCAGGGCTCCTGGGTCCCCATCACACTCTCCGGGCAAAAGCAACAATTTCTCTGCTCTACAAATCCCAGGCCTTCCCACCTGGTAACAGATAAGTGCAGTGGAGCATTCACCTCTTCCTCAACGCCCGTGTTCTCCAAGGCTTGGCCCTATGGCCAGCGCCATCTCTCGCCCTCTGTTCTCCAGGGCCTGCCCTCACTCCAGCATTCTATCAGGTCCCATTCATGCACCAGCATGTCGACTGCAGGTGCACACCTTTCTGGGGGCCCGCAAGTCAGGTGGGGGTGCCGCCCACCTATGGCCAGAGCTGCACAAGAGGCCACGGGCCTCAGGGCAGGCAGCCCTCTTTGGTCCCTCCAAGCTGGACCCAGGCACTGGAGTGTCTCTGGGCCCAGCTGGTGCAGGTGAGCTTTGGGCAGGCGCTGTGGGGTCTAGGGAAGGGGCTGAGGTGTGGCTCAGGCTAGAAGAGGCAGGAGGAGACACCCCTTCCCGGATGTAAGGTATCTGGACTCCCTGGGGGAATCCTCAGCCTCGTGAAGCTTTGGGAGTGACGTGTGGGGACCACCTCGCCCCCAGCAAACTCCCTTTCAAATTGACCTGCCCCGGTGGCAGGAAAGGAACTGGACTAACGTGACTGCCACCAGCCATGTGGGCTTGGAGGCCCCTTCTCCCTGGAACTCTCCAGAAAAGGAGGGAAGAAGAGGGGTCCTCGGCCCCTCAAGGAGACGAACTAGAGAAAGTCTGTAGACGTGGCCGACTTCCCAGTGACCCCCCTCTTACACAAGAACAGCTTGAGGGATCCCCGAGAGCCCAGAACATCACCAGCGAGCCCCGCTGGGCCGGAGCTGGAATGCGAAGCCTGTAACGCCTCCCGAGGCCCTTAGCTGCCCGGAACGAGGCTGGCACATGATGCCTGCTTAGGATTTCGGGGTTCACCCACGCCCCCTCATATCAGCTGCTGATCCAGCACAGCCCCAAGGCCACCTCCTCCCCGGCCCTTCCTGGGCACTCCCTTTGTGCACCCCTGTAGGCAGAGCTGGCCCAGGCACAAGCCACCTGGCCTGGCGGGAGGGCTCCGGACACCAACAGCCCTGCTACCGCCCCAAAGTGAGCCTTCGTTTCTTAGCGGGAAAGGAGGGCAGGGCCAGGTGGGGCGCTGGGCAGCTCCCGCGGCCTGTCCACCTGGGCACCTCCACCTGGGCCACACGGGAGGTCGCGCTCTGGTCCGCTGCCAATTCCCGCCAACTTGCGCACGGGCCAAGCTCCTTCACCCACGCCCCAGTGGGGCTCCTCCCCGTGGGCTGCAGGGACTCGGGGGCCAGATCTGCACCCCCAGGAGACGCAGCGGCGGCGCGCACTCCCCGAGTGCCACCACCCAGACCCAGGGCACCCCGTGGCTTGGCGGCTGCCCGCGGGGCCCGCGCGTCCCGGGCCAGAGCTCGGGCGTCTCGGGACGTCCGTGGCCGAACGCTCCGGGGTCGCGAGGGGACCTCCCAGCGCCGACCCTCCCGGCCCGACCCCACTCACCTCCACGACTGTTAGACGCGGGCAGCAACAGGAGCGAGCCGCTTCCTGAGTCCCGGCGCCCGGCCGGATCCCTCCTCCCGGCTCAGGTTCCAGCGCTGCAGCCCCCGCCCCGCCGGCACCGGGCCCACCGCCCGCCACGCCCACCGCCCGCCACGCCCACCGCCCGCCACGCCCACGGACCCGCGGGCCTCCTCATCTGGAAAAGGGGCCTCCGGCTCCCTGGCTAGAGAGCAGGACGCGCCCTTGCTGGAGCGGACCAAGGACGCGACTCCGGCTGGCCGGGTGATGGGGGCCGTGCCACCGCATCGGCAGGGGTGCGCCCCCCACCTCGGGTCCCACACTTGGCTCATGGGTCCTGCGGCACAGGAAGGCCCCGAGGTCCCACTTTACCCATTGCCCAGCCTGGAGCCTGGCCCGGAGCAGGGGGGCCAGGACTGCTTTTTCTTTTTTTAAGGGGGTGACCAAGGTGAGCCGGGGACAGGCAGTCACACCTTCTACTCAGCCCTGAATTCTCTTGAATGCCTCTCTGGGACGGGCAGCTCACATCCGGCGTTTGTCGGAAAGCCTAGGCGTCCTGAGCTCTGGAGCTGGATTATCTGGGCCTCAGCGGCCCGGCGCTGGGGGCAGGGGCGTTCCCACCTCACCGTGGTGACCATGACAGTGGTCGCTGTCTTCACCCACTGTGGCTCTCACTAAATCCACCTGACTCCGGTTGGCAGGGTGGTGCGGTAGGTCCCTCCTCCTTGGCACGCAGGTAGCACTGTCACCCTGGAAATTCAGCAGCTGCAGAGGAGAATTTCAGAGCTGGGACTGGGGGTGCAGGTGGGGGGAAGGAGAGAACCACCACCAACAAAAATCCTAGAACAGAAGTGATATTCAAATGTCCTGTGTGAAACATGTACAGCGAGCAAACCTTAATAATTACCTCTCTGAAGCTGGGCACGATGGCGCATGCCTGTAATCCCAGCACTCAGGAGGCTGAGACAGGAGTATCAAGGCCAGCCTGGGCCCAACAGTGAGTTCAGGATCAATCTCAGCTACAGAGAGAGTCTCTGGACCTTTTTCTGTTTGTTGGTTTGTTTTTTGAGACAGGGATGTAACTCAGTGGTAGATTTTCCCCTGGACTCAATCACCAGAAAAACAAAACCAGTCACTGCATACGGGTGAGAGAAAGGGGCACCTTCTCAGGAGGCAAGCCTTCCTGCCAGCCAGCCAGTCAGGGCAGGACAGTTGTACTCACCCCCCAGGAGGGAACAGAGGCTTGGAGCGGACAGTGGGCCTTCACGGTGGGGTGAGGGGAGGAAGGGAAGGCTTTCCCCTCTGGGTGGCCCTGGCCCCCTCTAGGGGTGGCTCAGTAAGCAGAGCTCAGCCGTCACACGTTTCCTGATGAAAAGTCTGTCTGCTGGGGACCCTTCCCAGCTGGAGTTCGGGCCTGGCTGGGGCAGAGCCAGGTTGGCGCCAGGAGCATGGGGGATGGTGCGTGGCTCTTCTGCAGGGACAGGAGAAGGGGCCCAGGCTCCAGCTGCAGCCTTTGACCCAGCCTGCACCTCACAGACTCCATCTCCCATGCAGGGCGGCATCTTGGGCTGGAGAGTGTTGGAGGCTGGCTTCTGCTGAGGATTTCAACACTGCCCTGCCACTGATTAAGTCGGGGCTGTGGGTAAGGGCCTCCACTGGCACCCCAGCTTCCTCCTCAGGAAGGCAGGTACGCATTTCTATGCGGCAAGGCAATTTACTGCCATACCTTTCTTGTTCCAATCTACAGGGCAGTGACACTTAGTAGGAGTTTTTCTAAATACTGGCTGATGGAGCTGTGGGGAGAGAAGGGGCAGCTCTGGTTTACAGAGCGTAGAATTTCAGTTGGATGAGATAGATGCAAAGCACCATGAAGACAGGTGGTGGCTGTGGTCACATAACAGCATGGGTGCTCCTAAAGACACTAAACTACACACTTAAAATGGCGAAGATGGGGGTGGCTGGAGGAGTAGCTCAGTGATTAAAGTGCTTGACCACCAAGCTGAAGGCCCTGAGTTTGATTCCCCAGCACCACATAAAGCTGGGTGTGGTGGCACTCAGAAGGCTGAGGCAGGAGGATTGCTATGAGTCCAAGCCCAGAGTGAGTTCAGGATCAGCCTGGGCTACAGAGTGAGATCCCGCCTCAAAAAAAAAAAAAAAAAAAGGTTACGATAGCCCGAGGGTGGTCCTTGTAATAAGCACAATCTCCTGGGTTAAGTCGCCAGCAATTGAGTGCCTCTGTTTTTTTTTGGGGGGGGAGGGGGTGTTTTTTCATTTTGAGAGAGTCTTGCTAAGTAATGAAATTACCCAGTCTGTAAGTGCTGGAATTACAAGCATGCACCGCCACGCCCAGCTTTATGTGGTGTTGGGGAATCGAATTCAGGGCCTTATTCTTGCAGGGCAAGTGCTTTCACTGCTGCGCCATTCCTCCAGCTCCAATTTATTCACATATTGAATAGAAAAAGCTCAGGGCACCAGCATGCGAGTTCGTGTCACTGTATGAGTGGGTCACTGACAGGGCGTGACAGTTATCGTCGTGCAGGAGGTCCCCATTCTGCACCCTGGAAGAAGGACAGACTTATACCAGGCAGGGAAGAAAAAAATTCAAAGCTCTTCATGGCCGAGAGTCACAGGAGCCACAAGGGGGGCCCTGCTCTGCACCCCACACAGCTCCCAGACTGCATCCGGTGGGCCCAGCCACTTCCACAAAGGCAGACTGTTGAGTCACAGCAGAGAATCTGCACTCATTGGGCACCTCCTGTATACCAGGTCCAGTGCCAGGTGCTGTAAGCCAGATGGTCCAGGGTCTCTGTGATTCTATCCCCAAGTACCCACTTATAAACCTCACAGTTGGCACAGTGTAGCCCCAGGCTTGCCACTGACCAATGACATCACAGCCTGAGAGAGATCCTCATGCCACTTATAGAAAAGTCCACTGTGAGGCCACTTGTCTGAGAGTTACCACTGGGAGGATTTGAACCCAAGCCCAGACGACCCTTCAGTGTAGCACAGGCCACAAGACATGGTCTCAGAAAGTCAGAGGGGCCAGCCGGGGAGGCTCTGGAGAAGCCGGAAGCAGTGTGAGCTGTTGTTGGGGTGTGAGACAGTGCAGCTGCTCTGCAGAACAGGCAAGAAGTTCCTCAAAATATTAAACAGAGTGGTCACATGATCCAGCAGTTCCACCCCGAGGGACAGAGAAAAGAGGACTGAAAGCCCACATCTATACAGATGGAAGCCCACGTCACGCCGGGAGCTATGGCGCACGTCGGTGGTCCCACTATCACACGGTGGGGCAGGAGGGTGCCAGTGTGAGTTCTCCCGGGGTAACTTAGTGAGACCCTCTTTCAAAATAAAAAATATAAAAACCTAGAGGCCAAAGGAATAGCACGGAGGTTAGAGCACTTGCCTAGCAAGTATCATCCAAGTCGGGCATGGGGGGAAACTTCTGTAATCCCAACACACAGGAGGTTGTGAGTTTGAGGCCAGCCTGGGCTGCATAGTGAGTTCAGGACCATCCTGGATTACAGAATGACCCTGTCTCAAAAAATAAATAAATAAAAATAAAAAGACAGGGATGTTGCTAGTCGAGTGCCCCTGAGCTTGATCCTCAGAATCAAATTCATAATAATCAAAAAGTGGGAATGACCCAAGTGCTGAATGGATGAACAAAATACAGAGTACCTGTAGGGAATGTTAGAATATTATTCAGCAATGAAAAGGAACCATGTACTGACTCTGGTTATAACATGGATGAAACTTGAAAGACCAAAAAAAAAAAAAAAAAAAAGTTCAGGCCTCAGAGGCTCACATAGGACATGATGGTATTTACAGGAAATATCCAGAAAATGCAAATCCATAGACAGAGAGTAGATCAATGGTTGTCAGGGACTAAGCGGGGTGAGAGTTAGGGCCCACCGGCTGATGGGTAAAGGACTTGGGTTTCTTTGCACAGTGATAAAAAAAAATGTTCTGAACAGGGCTAGAGAAATAGCTGAGCAGCCAAAGCGCTTGCCTAGCTAAGTGGCAAATACCATGTTCTGAATGTGACCGTGGCGATGGTGTCTCCTCCTTGTGGTACACTGAAAATCACCAACCACTTCAAGTGGGTGAAGTGTGTAATGTGTAAACAGCTCAAGAAAGCTGGTATGAAAAACTGAAAGACAACCACGATCTGTAGCTTTCCTGCCCGTGGGGAGGCTGCGAGCCCCCGGACGTAGCAGCTGCCCACCCAAGAAATCATCGCGAGCTGCTTCACAGTGGGCTCGAGTCTGGGAGATCTGCTAGGCGATTTACCCTGTGCTAACAACCCAGCATGTGCCCACGCAGGCGACAACAGCTACCACGTCACTAGGCCACAGCAGCAGATATGGCTGTCATCATATGGCTGACACATCATAATGGGGTAGACAGAGGATGACACCCTCGTGATCACACCACCCTCATGATGACATCACCCTCATGACACCACCCTCATTACGACATCACCCTCGTGATGACATCACCATCGCGATGATGTCACACCCCACCAAGACTGACTCCCCCCCTCTACCCAGGAGCTCCCAAGTCCTAACTCCACATCACCCTTCCCAGCAGTACCGCGTGGTTGGCCTTAGCACCCCCATTTTGCTGGTGAGAACAGCTGAGTCCGGAAGATGACGCACATGACCGGCAGGGTTGTCTCCCCTCCATGCTCCTTTCCTGTCCCCTCCCCCCCCATTCTTTCACCTTTGCCGCCCCCTATCGGCCTCACAGGCCACTCTTAGCCTTGCTGGGACCCCGGCTCCAGAGCTCCACTGGGGCTGAGCTGGTGTCCAGGTCCCGGGGGCCCCTCGAGGGGCTTCCCGAGTTAGGGACTCAGCGGGAGCCACCACGTGGGTGGAATCCCACCAACCCCAGCTCTCCTTCCCTCCTCCCTGGAGCCCTGAAGGGGCTCCACAGCAGGCATGTCCAAACGCCAAACGGTGGGCTGATTTCTTTTTTCCTTTTTGAGACAGGGTCTCACTCTGTAGCCCAGGCTGGCGCTGAACTCGCTACGTAACCCAGGCTCATCTTGGACTCAGGGCAATCCTCCTGCCTCAGCCTCCCAGTGGTGGGACTACAGGCGTGCGCCACCACACCTAGCTTATTGCCCCTTTTTTCTTTCAAATGAATAAAGGGAGACTATTTTGGGCCAACATAGCATGTATAATGCTGCTCATGTACATATATAAGTACTACAACTTTCTTTTAAGATTTTTCCATTATACATTTTTTAAATCAGGAAAAAGAATGTCATGCCACAGGTTGGACACACCTGCCAGTGGAAGCCCCTTTGTCCGGGGATGGATTTGAACCTGGTGAACCCAAGCTCATCTGAGTTCCAACTGCACCCTTCGCTCATCACCGCGGGCACCTGCGGCCCTGGGCAGATGGGGACAGGGGCACTAGGGAAGGAAATTCTAATCACCTTTTCTGCTTTCTCCAGTGAGTGGTACCAGCAGGCGCTGGTCAGGCTAACGAGGGTACTAGAGCAGAAAGAATTGGAGAAAGAGGGCTGGGAGAGGTCTCAGCTTAGCACCCATGCATTTATGTAGTGCTTGCTGTGTACCAGGCATGGTGCAGGCTTTATCCTCACAAGCTCTTTCCAACTACAGAACATACCCAGAGAGGTGTGGACACCTGCCCAGGGTCACACAGCTGAACAGAGCCAGTGTCCCAAAGTCCTCGTCTGGGAGCCTGTACCCACCCTCCTATCATGAGCAGCAGGTTCCTCATAAGTCACACACGACTCCACCTTCACCAAGAAGCCACAGGGACAGGACATAGGAGGCCAGAGACAAGGAGCCGGTTTGTACACTTCAGTACCGCAAAGATCTGGCCCTGGTCCCAGCAGCCGGAGCCCCGCCCAGCAGAGGACCAGTCTTCAATGAGGCTCTTCTGGAATTTTCCCTGGGGCAGAAACCTGAGGCCAGGTGGGGAGGAAGCCCTTTGCCTCAGATGACCGTTGCCATGGGCACGGCTCTTTTGCTTAGCACCCCGGCAGGCTGTGATTCCCTTCCTCCAGGCAACGGGTCTGTCTGCTTCCGAGTATGGTCACTGCAGCCGGCCACTGGCATCTCAGAGACACCTCTATGGGAGCGGGGTACACTGGGCCCTGGTCTCAGCACACAGAGGATTTCAGGTCTTCCTGACCAGGGTCCCTGGTGGGCTGCTGGCGGTGGTTACAGAGACCCGGGCTGGGCACTGGAGCAGTGAGGGGTGACCAAGCTCTGGAGAGAGGGCCATGACCTTCACAGAGGCCTAGACACTTACTGGCACATGTCCCCACCCACACCAAGTAAAGAACTAAGTTGGTGTGAAAGCTCCCTCTGTCCGTCCAGGAGGCCGCCCAGGCTGAGCGGGAACGGAGGAGGGCACAGCCTCTTCTCTGAGTCACACAGAGGACACCTGAAGGCTTTCTAATTTGTTTATTTATTTACATTTATTATTTTGAAACAGGATCCTGCTCTGTACCTGGACTCATTATGAAGCCCTGGCTGGCCTCGAATCTGTGGCAAACCTCCTACCTCAGCCTCCCTAGTGCTGGGATTATAGGCTGTTTTTTAAACTATGAATTGGCTTTGTGACCTTCTACTCACAAAGAGCTGATGATTTCTTCCACTCTTAGAGCAGAAACTCAGCTCCTGTCAAAGTCAGCACCTCCGTATTTCACCCCTGTGACCCCGAGACTCTGGCCCCCTTGGCTTCCCTCTGTCCTTTAAATATCCTGCTTTCTCTTCTGCCTCAGGGCCTTTGCACTGTTGTCAGCCTTTTCTCTCATTCCCTCTTTCTTCCTTCCTGTTTTTTAATGGTACTAGAGATTAAGTTCAAGGCCTTCGCAAGGAGCTACATCCCTAGCTCATTTTAACTTGTGACTTTGAGACAGGGTCAGGTTTAGCGTCCAGGACCAGCAAGGGAAGGAAAACTCCTAGCAGGCCTACCAGTAGACACCCCCAGTGACACCCAGGACCGCCAAATTGTTTTCCCCCTTTTGCCACGTGACTCAAGCCCACGTAGCACGGCTACATGACTCAGGCCCACACAACACCTGCAGCCCCCAAGATCACCACCCATTCCCCCCGCACAACGCAGAAACTCTTCAAGGCCACCGCCCTTAGAGAGGAGAAAAGACCCCCCATGCCCCAGACGCCGTGCTATGCTTTCTAGAACAGTCCGGCAGCCAGCGCTGACCCTTAATAAACTCTCCTGGACTGACGCTTAGTCTCCCATGAGTCATCATGCTCTGAACTCAAGATCTCACAGACATATCTCTCCTAAGCCACTACACTTTGCTGCCTTAGCTACTTTCTTGTTGCTAAGACAGAATACCAAAGATTCCAACTTCAGAGAGAAAAGATTCAAGTTGGCTCACCCTCTGCCCCTACCAGCCAGGCCCCAATAGCGCCCAGGATTCACAGCCAAACCGCAACATCCGAATACACGAGGCTCTGGGGGACGCTCCAGACCCACACCATGGCGTTCGGTCCCTGGCCAAAAGGCTCATGTCCACCCCCTTATGCAATCAGTCCTTCTCCCAGAGTCACCCACGCCTTAGCAGTGTCAATACTGCTGACAGTGCAGGTCAAAGGCAAACCCTTAGTGATATAAGTCTCATGAAAATCAAAGACAAGTTAAATGTTTTCCGCATCCAATAGCACTGGGTAAACATTCCCATTTCAAGAAAGAGGAAGAGGACGACAGAAAGCAGATGGCCCAACACAGAAGCAAAATCCAGCAAGACAGTAAGCAAGCCCTGCAGTGTCATTAAATTCTGTAGCTGCGTGTCCAGTGTCCCAGGCCAGCAATGGTGAGACACGAGCTCCAAGAGGCGTGGGTGACCCCGCCCCTGCAGCCCTGCCGCTGGCTACCCTGGTTCACTGGTTCACCATCTGTAGCCTTCCTCAGTGGACAATTTACGCTTCTGGCATTTCTAAATTTCTAGGGTTTCCAATGCACCTTAGGCTTCTCCTTTACAATATCGTGCATTGCATTCCCAGGGGTGCACTCCTTTGCCTCTGCATTAGTTGGGGTTCGTTCCAAAGGCAGAGTTTATAGAAATTATAACAAAAAGGATCTATTAGGAAGGCTTACATACCTGAAGACAGAGACAGTCCAAGATGGCGGCCTGCACGTGTGAGAGCTGGAGTGTCTGATGACTGCTCAGCCATGAAGCAGACCTCCCGTCAAGGACTGCAGGACAGCCCGTGAGAGTCTGCTGCAGGTCTCGGTTTTTCGAAGAACAATGGTGAAGACCGGAGCCTGAAGATCGGCAATGAGCAGACAGGTTCAAGTCAAGACTGGAACAAATCTGTGCTGGCGATCTGTGAGTGTAGCAAGTCGGCGTCCATAGACATGCGCGAAGGCAAGAGCTCTCCAAGAGGAAGAAGCTGTAGCAATCAATCCTCCCTCTTCCTTTTCATACCCTTGGAGTTCCAGTTGGCCCTCCCACATCCGGGTGGAAGCTCTTCCCTCATTGGCCGGCCCACAAGTCACTCACACTCTAATCCAGGCTGATTCTCAATTCCCAATCTAGGCATGGATCCCAGACCCTAATCCAGGTGTGGTTCCTGATTGCCTCAAATTGACATAATCTCTCCAATAGTCACAGCTTCCAAGGCCTTCCTCTGAAATCTGGATGGGAGCCTCCATAATCCCACAGCTTGTGCATTCTGCCTGCCTGTAAAGCCAGGGCCATGTGGATGATGCCAAGATCCGCCACCGACCTAAGCCGTAGCCTGGCCCATGTGGACAAGCAGGGTCAAGGCCTTGGAAGTCTCAGGTGGCTGAACTTCATTTTCTCTTTGGCCCTTCGGGATGCCTGCAGGAACTCTTCTCAGAGCAAAGTCCTTTGTCTCTTCACCTTTTAATTAGCAAAGGGTCGGGTACGGTTAATCCCTGATACCCCATCTAGGTGTCTTTTTTATAGTTCTGCTTCCAAATACTTGGCTTCTTTTTAATGCCAACCTCTTTAATGTCTTTTTCTTTTTCTTTTTTTCAGACAGGGTCTCACTCTGTTGTCCAGGCTGGCCTTGGACTCATGGCAATCCGCCTGCCTCAGCCTCACGAGTGCTGGGATCGCAGGCGTGCGCCACCCCTCTCTTGCATTTCTCCGTGCTCTCCTGCCCCACCTCAGCAGGCCCTTTCAGTCTGGGAAGACTGAACACCTTTACCTGCTGTGGTTTGGGTCTGGTGAGTCCCCAAGGAGCCTCGTGTGTTCGGATGTAGCAGGATACCTGTGGAACCATGTGCTGCCGGGAAGTGGGGCCTGGATGGAAGGGGCAGATGCTTGGGGTTTGATCTGAAAGGATTGTGTTCATTTGTTGAGACTGGAAAGGGGGGGTGGGTACCCGGGCAGAGCTTTCAGGTTTTTGTTATCTATTTGTGGGCAAGTGTGAGCGTCACCTAGCGGTAACAGTGGCACATTGTTCAAGATGATGGATCTTTACATTTTCGCGCCGTACGCGATCAGGTGACCAGACAGGCAGAAAGGAGGGAGGTGGGATTAGGATGTGACGTTGTGATAAACGTGGCCCTGAGCCAATGCTTTAGATCTTCCCGGGAAGACTGTGAATCCCGCCAATGGGAAACGGCGGGGGCA